>CAWUFJ010000042.1:0-77000 GCA_963921375.1 Tiliacea citrago
TCTTATCCGAATCATCGTTTATAGTAGTTTCAATAGATACCTACCTGCCTTACCTGTATTCCGGTGCGTGCTCAGCCACCCCGAGTCCTGTTTGGTAGTGGTTATTTCAGGTTTTTTCATATTTTTCGGTCAAAAAACCAGTTTTTTGACCAAAACTCAAAATTTTTGTATCGCATATAGTTTCAGTGATTTCATAGCTCGCTAGCCCGCGCGGAGACGCGTCTTTTGACACCTCGCACGTGCGTCTGGCGAATATAGAACTTCAAAAAATTCCATAACTAGTAAATTCATATATATACGAAATCCACCTTAGCTAGACAGAAATTACATCAAATCGTTATAACTTTGCATCCAGGTGACGCATTTTGAAGCTGTTTTCAGCCAAATCAATTTATATAGGTTCCGTACAAGTGTTTTACTAATAAAAATTGACAAAAACGCGAAAAAAATATTTTCGTATATTGACTTAGCAATTTTTGTGAGATTTTTTGAAGGAATTTTCAAAAACTAATTTTATCTCAAAATTCTTATCCGAATCATCGTTTATAGTAGTTTCAATAGATACCTACCTGCCTTACCTGTATTCCGGTGCGTGCTCAGCCACCCCGAGTCCTGTTTGGTAGTGGTTATTTCAGGTTTTTTCATATTTTTCGGTCAAAAAACCAGTTTTTTGACCAAAACTCAAAATTTTTGTATCGCATATAGTTTCAGTGATTTCATAGCTCGCTAGCCCGCGCGGAGACGCGTCTTTTGACACCTCGCACGTGCGTCTGGCGAATATAGAACTTCAAAAAATTCCATAACTAGTAAATTCATATACAAGGTGGAGACGACAATACAACAATAAATTAAACTTCGTATACCTAATGCTGTTCCCAGTCTGCATACAAAAATTCAATCAAATATATCCAATAGTTTAGTCACAGGACATTATTTTACATTTTTAAGATTTTCTACATGATGTATCTAACAATAAGCCAGCGCCGACAGGTTAACGACTTCGGCAATAATCTGCAACGGTAGTATCGGTGTAAACAAAACATGTTGCCAGCTCGCTACTTCAATAACCTTCGCCAAAATTGTTCTTAAATTTTACTTCCCGATGAGAATTAATGCATATAATACCTTATCTCTGAGCCATAAGAGTCATAAAGCGTGTGAAGAAAATTAGATATGAAAATAATGCATGCGGAAGTTATTACTACTTGTTACGCACTCATGTCAATCGTAAATTAAGTATGTGCGAAAGGGATAGATTAGATAGTTTGTTTATTTCTACTTCGCTTTCTTGCCGAAACCTGTAAAAATTGGTGTAGGTCAGTGTGTCGCCGTGATCCTATGACGTCGTACGCGTCATTGTTTCGTATCGCAAGCGCAGGTGTTCCGGTTTCGCTGCCTTTGAAGCGCCCGCCCGCCCGCCGCTCGTTTGTTTATGAAATTGTGATTATCTTAAGACGACTTAGTGTGAATTGTGCGAAATTAGACGCTTTATTTAGTGACAGGACACATACAACGTAGCAATAGGTACCTAGGTAGTTAAATTATTAAGTGAATTGTGCGAAATTAGACGCTTGTCATTGTGTGTTATCTAATCGTTTGTTTTTTTGTAATAACAATGCCTCGTTTTGGTTACACAGCCATGGAGTACACCGACATGATTTTAATTTATGGGGAATGTCACGAAAACGCCGCTTTAGCAATAAGAACATACCGAGAGAGGTATGGGAACACCCGTGTATGTCCTACGGACGGCCGCATTATCGTTCAAGCTGTCCAGAGGATACGGGAAAATGTGCCCTATTTGGATAGTGCTACTCCAATAGTAACAGTGACCCGAGACGAACGAGTTTTAAATTATTTTGAACGCAATCCTACGTCTAGTCTACGTAGGGCTGCTCGAAATTTTGGTGTAAATCATAAAACCATACACAAAGTTTTAAAACGCGACAAACGGAAGCCTTTTAAATACAAAAAAGTACAGGCGTTGCTACAAAGGGACAAGCCAGTAAGAGAAACCTTCTGTCGTTGGATAGAAATAAAACATTTAGATAACCCCGACTTCCTGTACAATGTGATGTGGACTGATGAAAGTACATTTACAAGGAACGGCTTATGGAACCGACAGAATCTTCGGTACTGGAGCCGCGAGAATCCGCATCTAGTACGGGAGACTTCGCACCAGTATAGATTTGCTATCAATGTGTGGGCTGGCATACACAGGAATACCATAATTGGTCCGGTTTTTATTGAGGGCAATTTAAATGGTGCAAAGTTTTTAGAACTTCTCAACGGACCCGTTTCAGATTACACGGATGATCTTCCGCTAAACGTGCACAGCCAGATGTGGTACCAGTTAGACGGAGCACCAGCTCATTCAGTGACGTCTGCCAGAGAGCGTTTGTCTCAAATGTTTGGACAACAGTGGATTGGCCGTTATGGACCAACACGGTGGCCAGCGAGGTCACCGGACCTCACGCCATTAGATTTCTTCTTGTGGGGTCATGTCAAAAATGAAGTTTGTTCAACAGACGTTGATACCGTTGATGATTTAAGGAGCCGAATTATAATATCTTTTAATAAATTAAAACAAATGGCCGCTAATGGCGACCTCTTATCAAGAGTAAGAAATAATCTTTTAAGACGATGTAATTTGTGTGTTCGGGTTCATGGCGGACATATTGAAAATTTAAAAATTTAATGGATACTAAGTCTGAATACGATAAGTGATTAACTGATTAAACAGTGATTGTAATTAATAATTACTCGTGGGTGACTGTGACTATTCAGTTAATAATTTGTGATTCTGTGTAATTGTTTTTGCATTCATAAAAATAAATATGGCACAAAAAATCACGTCGTCGGCGCGGGTCCCACAACCCGACGCACCACCTATAGATTACCCCGCGCTGTTGCCGCTCTTCTCACAGGTTAGTGAACCAATATTTAAAAATGGTGTTCTGTTTTGTTTACATTTTTATGCTATTTAGTTTGTTTGAAAAGATTTTTTTTTTAATTTCGGTTCTAGGATTTATTTGATAGTTTCAAAATATTCCTATGAACTAGTATTACTAGTGTTTTCATTTATTGTTGTATCGTCATCTCCACATTGTATATACGAAATCCACCTTAGCTAGACAGAAATTACATCAAATCGTTATAACTTTGCATCCAGGTGACGCATTTTGAAGCTGTTTTCAGCCAAATCAATTTATATAGGTTCCGTACAAGTGTTTTACTAATAAAAATTGACAAAAACGCGAAAAAAATATTTTCGTATATTGACTTAGCAATTTTTGTGAGATTTTTTGAAGGAATTTTCAAAAACTAATTTTATCTCAAAATTCTTATCCGAATCATCGTTTATAGTAGTTTCAATAGATACCTACCTGCCTTACCTGTATTCCGGTGCGTGCTCAGCCACCCCGAGTCCTGTTTGGTAGTGGTTATTTCAGGTTTTTTCATATTTTTCGGTCAAAAAACCAGTTTTTTGACCAAAACTCAAAATTTTTGTATCGCATATAGTTTCAGTGATTTCATAGCTCGCTAGCCCGCGCGGAGACGCGTCTTTTGACACCTCGCACGTGCGTCTGGCGAATATAGAACTTCAAAAAATTCCATAACTAGTAAATTCATATATATACGAAATCCACCTTAGCTAGACAGAAATTACATCAAATCGTTATAACTTTGCATCCAGGTGACGCATTTTGAAGCTGTTTTCAGCCAAATCAATTTATATAGGTTCCGTACAAGTGTTTTACTAATAAAAATTGACAAAAACGCGAAAAAAATATTTTCGTATATTGACTTAGCAATTTTTGTGAGATTTTTTGAAGGAATTTTCAAAAACTAATTTTATCTCAAAATTCTTATCCGAATCATCGTTTATAGTAGTTTCAATAGATACCTACCTGCCTTACCTGTATTCCGGTGCGTGCTCAGCCACCCCGAGTCCTGTTTGGTAGTGGTTATTTCAGGTTTTTTCATATTTTTCGGTCAAAAAACCAGTTTTTTGACCAAAACTCAAAATTTTTGTATCGCATATAGTTTCAGTGATTTCATAGCTCGCTAGCCCGCGCGGAGACGCGTCTTTTGACACCTCGCACGTGCGTCTGGCGAATATAGAACTTCAAAAAATTCCATAACTAGTAAATTCATATATATACGAAATCCACCTTAGCTAGACAGAAATTACATCAAATCGTTATAACTTTGCATCCAGGTGACGCATTTTGAAGCTGTTTTCAGCCAAATCAATTTATATAGGTTCCGTACAAGTGTTTTACTAATAAAAATTGACAAAAACGCGAAAAAAATATTTTCGTATATTGACTTAGCAATTTTTGTGAGATTTTTTGAAGGAATTTTCAAAAACTAATTTTATCTCAAAATTCTTATCCGAATCATCGTTTATAGTAGTTTCAATAGATACCTACCTGCCTTACCTGTATTCCGGTGCGTGCTCAGCCACCCCGAGTCCTGTTTGGTAGTGGTTATTTCAGGTTTTTTCATATTTTTCGGTCAAAAAACCAGTTTTTTGACCAAAACTCAAAATTTTTGTATCGCATATAGTTTCAGTGATTTCATAGCTCGCTAGCCCGCGCGGAGACGCGTCTTTTGACACCTCGCACGTGCGTCTGGCGAATATAGAACTTCAAAAAATTCCATAACTAGTAAATTCATATATATACGAAATCCACCTTAGCTAGACAGAAATTACATCAAATCGTTATAACTTTGCATCCAGGTGACGCATTTTGAAGCTGTTTTCAGCCAAATCAATTTATATAGGTTCCGTACAAGTGTTTTACTAATAAAAATTGACAAAAACGCGAAAAAAATATTTTCGTATATTGACTTAGCAATTTTTGTGAGATTTTTTGAAGGAATTTTCAAAAACTAATTTTATCTCAAAATTCTTATCCGAATCATCGTTTATAGTAGTTTCAATAGATACCTACCTGCCTTACCTGTATTCCGGTGCGTGCTCAGCCACCCCGAGTCCTGTTTGGTAGTGGTTATTTCAGGTTTTTTCATATTTTTCGGTCAAAAAACCAGTTTTTTGACCAAAACTCAAAATTTTTGTATCGCATATAGTTTCAGTGATTTCATAGCTCGCTAGCCCGCGCGGAGACGCGTCTTTTGACACCTCGCACGTGCGTCTGGCGAATATAGAACTTCAAAAAATTCCATAACTAGTAAATTCATATATATACGAAATCCACCTTAGCTAGACAGAAATTACATCAAATCGTTATAACTTTGCATCCAGGTGACGCATTTTGAAGCTGTTTTCAGCCAAATCAATTTATATAGGTTCCGTACAAGTGTTTTACTAATAAAAATTGACAAAAACGCGAAAAAAATATTTTCGTATATTGACTTAGCAATTTTTGTGAGATTTTTTGAAGGAATTTTCAAAAACTAATTTTATCTCAAAATTCTTATCCGAATCATCGTTTATAGTAGTTTCAATAGATACCTACCTGCCTTACCTGTATTCCGGTGCGTGCTCAGCCACCCCGAGTCCTGTTTGGTAGTGGTTATTTCAGGTTTTTTCATATTTTTCGGTCAAAAAACCAGTTTTTTGACCAAAACTCAAAATTTTTGTATCGCATATAGTTTCAGTGATTTCATAGCTCGCTAGCCCGCGCGGAGACGCGTCTTTTGACACCTCGCACGTGCGTCTGGCGAATATAGAACTTCAAAAAATTCCATAACTAGTAAATTCATATATATACGAAATCCACCTTAGCTAGACAGAAATTACATCAAATCGTTATAACTTTGCATCCAGGTGACGCATTTTGAAGCTGTTTTCAGCCAAATCAATTTATATAGGTTCCGTACAAGTGTTTTACTAATAAAAATTGACAAAAACGCGAAAAAAATATTTTCGTATATTGACTTAGCAATTTTTGTGAGATTTTTTGAAGGAATTTTCAAAAACTAATTTTATCTCAAAATTCTTATCCGAATCATCGTTTATAGTAGTTTCAATAGATACCTACCTGCCTTACCTGTATTCCGGTGCGTGCTCAGCCACCCCGAGTCCTGTTTGGTAGTGGTTATTTCAGGTTTTTTCATATTTTTCGGTCAAAAAACCAGTTTTTTGACCAAAACTCAAAATTTTTGTATCGCATATAGTTTCAGTGATTTCATAGCTCGCTAGCCCGCGCGGAGACGCGTCTTTTGACACCTCGCACGTGCGTCTGGCGAATATAGAACTTCAAAAAATTCCATAACTAGTAAATTCATATATATACGAAATCCACCTTAGCTAGACAGAAATTACATCAAATCGTTATAACTTTGCATCCAGGTGAGCTGTTTTCAGCCAAATCAATTTATATAGGTTCCGTACAAGTGTTTTACTAATAAAAATTGACAAAAACGCGAAAAAAATATTTTCGTATATTGACTTAGCAATTTTTGTGAGATTTTTTGAAGGAATTTTCAAAAACTAATTTTATCTCAAAATTCTTATCCGAATCATCGTTTATAGTAGTTTCAATAGATACCTACCTGCCTTACCTGTATTCCGGTGCGTGCTCAGCCACCCCGAGTCCTGTTTGGTAGTGGTTATTTCAGGTTTTTTCATATTTTTCGGTCAAAAAACCAGTTTTTTGACCAAAACTCAAAATTTTTGTATCGCATATAGTTTCAGTGATTTCATAGCTCGCTAGCCCGCGCGGAGACGCGTCTTTTGACACCTCGCACGTGCGTCTGGCGAATATAGAACTTCAAAAAATTCCATAACTAGTAAATTCATATATATACGAAATCCACCTTAGCTAGACAGAAATTACATCAAATCGTTATAACTTTGCATCCAGGTGACGCATTTTGAAGCTGTTTTCAGCCAAATCAATTTATATAGGTTCCGTACAAGTGTTTTACTAATAAAAATTGACAAAAACGCGAAAAAAATATTTTCGTATATTGACTTAGCAATTTTTGTGAGATTTTTTGAAGGAATTTTCAAAAACTAATTTTATCTCAAAATTCTTATCCGAATCATCGTTTATAGTAGTTTCAATAGATACCTACCTGCCTTACCTGTATTCCGGTGCGTGCTCAGCCACCCCGAGTCCTGTTTGGTAGTGGTTATTTCAGGTTTTTTCATATTTTTCGGTCAAAAAACCAGTTTTTTGACCAAAACTCAAAATTTTTGTATCGCATATAGTTTCAGTGATTTCATAGCTCGCTAGCCCGCGCGGAGACGCGTCTTTTGACACCTCGCACGTGCGTCTGGCGAATATAGAACTTCAAAAAATTCCATAACTAGTAAATTCATATATATACGAAATCCACCTTAGCTAGACAGAAATTACATCAAATCGTTATAACTTTGCATCCAGGTGACGCATTTTGAAGCTGTTTTCAGCCAAATCAATTTATATAGGTTCCGTACAAGTGTTTTACTAATAAAAATTGACAAAAACGCGAAAAAAATATTTTCGTATATTGACTTAGCAATTTTTGTGAGATTTTTTGAAGGAATTTTCAAAAACTAATTTTATCTCAAAATTCTTATCCGAATCATCGTTTATAGTAGTTTCAATAGATACCTACCTGCCTTACCTGTATTCCGGTGCGTGCTCAGCCACCCCGAGTCCTGTTTGGTAGTGGTTATTTCAGGTTTTTTCATATTTTTCGGTCAAAAAACCAGTTTTTTGACCAAAACTCAAAATTTTTGTATCGCATATAGTTTCAGTGATTTCATAGCTCGCTAGCCCGCGCGGAGACGCGTCTTTTGACACCTCGCACGTGCGTCTGGCGAATATAGAACTTCAAAAAATTCCATAACTAGTAAATTCATATATATACGAAATCCACCTTAGCTAGACAGAAATTACATCAAATCGTTATAACTTTGCATCCAGGTGACGCATTTTGAAGCTGTTTTCAGCCAAATCAATTTATATAGGTTCCGTACAAGTGTTTTACTAATAAAAATTGACAAAAACGCGAAAAAAATATTTTCGTATATTGACTTAGCAATTTTTGTGAGATTTTTTGAAGGAATTTTCAAAAACTAATTTTATCTCAAAATTCTTATCCGAATCATCGTTTATAGTAGTTTCAATAGATACCTACCTGCCTTACCTGTATTCCGGTGCGTGCTCAGCCACCCCGAGTCCTGTTTGGTAGTGGTTATTTCAGGTTTTTTCATATTTTTCGGTCAAAAAACCAGTTTTTTGACCAAAACTCAAAATTTTTGTATCGCATATAGTTTCAGTGATTTCATAGCTCGCTAGCCCGCGCGGAGACGCGTCTTTTGACACCTCGCACGTGCGTCTGGCGAATATAGAACTTCAAAAAATTCCATAACTAGTAAATTCATATATATACGAAATCCACCTTAGCTAGACAGAAATTACATCAAATCGTTATAACTTTGCATCCAGGTGACGCATTTTGAAGCTGTTTTCAGCCAAATCAATTTATATAGGTTCCGTACAAGTGTTTTACTAATAAAAATTGACAAAAACGCGAAAAAAATATTTTCGTATATTGACTTAGCAATTTTTGTGAGATTTTTTGAAGGAATTTTCAAAAACTAATTTTATCTCAAAATTCTTATCCGAATCATCGTTTATAGTAGTTTCAATAGATACCTACCTGCCTTACCTGTATTCCGGTGCGTGCTCAGCCACCCCGAGTCCTGTTTGGTAGTGGTTATTTCAGGTTTTTTCATATTTTTCGGTCAAAAAACCAGTTTTTTGACCAAAACTCAAAATTTTTGTATCGCATATAGTTTCAGTGATTTCATAGCTCGCTAGCCCGCGCGGAGACGCGTCTTTTGACACCTCGCACGTGCGTCTGGCGAATATAGAACTTCAAAAAATTCCATAACTAGTAAATTCATATATATACGAAATCCACCTTAGCTAGACAGAAATTACATCAAATCGTTATAACTTTGCATCCAGGTGACGCATTTTGAAGCTGTTTTCAGCCAAATCAATTTATATAGGTTCCGTACAAGTGTTTTACTAATAAAAATTGACAAAAACGCGAAAAAAATATTTTCGTATATTGACTTAGCAATTTTTGTGAGATTTTTTGAAGGAATTTTCAAAAACTAATTTTATCTCAAAATTCTTATCCGAATCATCGTTTATAGTAGTTTCAATAGATACCTACCTGCCTTACCTGTATTCCGGTGCGTGCTCAGCCACCCCGAGTCCTGTTTGGTAGTGGTTATTTCAGGTTTTTTCATATTTTTCGGTCAAAAAACCAGTTTTTTGACCAAAACTCAAAATTTTTGTATCGCATATAGTTTCAGTGATTTCATAGCTCGCTAGCCCGCGCGGAGACGCGTCTTTTGACACCTCGCACGTGCGTCTGGCGAATATAGAACTTCAAAAAATTCCATAACTAGTAAATTCATATATATACGAAATCCACCTTAGCTAGACAGAAATTACATCAAATCGTTATAACTTTGCATCCAGGTGACGCATTTTGAAGCTGTTTTCAGCCAAATCAATTTATATAGGTTCCGTACAAGTGTTTTACTAATAAAAATTGACAAAAACGCGAAAAAAATATTTTCGTATATTGACTTAGCAATTTTTGTGAGATTTTTTGAAGGAATTTTCAAAAACTAATTTTATCTCAAAATTCTTATCCGAATCATCGTTTATAGTAGTTTCAATAGATACCTACCTGCCTTACCTGTATTCCGGTGCGTGCTCAGCCACCCCGAGTCCTGTTTGGTAGTGGTTATTTCAGGTTTTTTCATATTTTTCGGTCAAAAAACCAGTTTTTTGACCAAAACTCAAAATTTTTGTATCGCATATAGTTTCAGTGATTTCATAGCTCGCTAGCCCGCGCGGAGACGCGTCTTTTGACACCTCGCACGTGCGTCTGGCGAATATAGAACTTCAAAAAATTCCATAACTAGTAAATTCATATATATACGAAATCCACCTTAGCTAGACAGAAATTACATCAAATCGTTATAACTTTGCATCCAGGTGACGCATTTTGAAGCTGTTTTCAGCCAAATCAATTTATATAGGTTCCGTACAAGTGTTTTACTAATAAAAATTGACAAAAACGCGAAAAAAATATTTTCGTATATTGACTTAGCAATTTTTGTGAGATTTTTTGAAGGAATTTTCAAAAACTAATTTTATCTCAAAATTCTTATCCGAATCATCGTTTATAGTAGTTTCAATAGATACCTACCTGCCTTACCTGTATTCCGGTGCGTGCTCAGCCACCCCGAGTCCTGTTTGGTAGTGGTTATTTCAGGTTTTTTCATATTTTTCGGTCAAAAAACCAGTTTTTTGACCAAAACTCAAAATTTTTGTATCGCATATAGTTTCAGTGATTTCATAGCTCGCTAGCCCGCGCGGAGACGCGTCTTTTGACACCTCGCACGTGCGTCTGGCGAATATAGAACTTCAAAAAATTCCATAACTAGTAAATTCATATATATACGAAATCCACCTTAGCTAGACAGAAATTACATCAAATCGTTATAACTTTGCATCCAGGTGACGCATTTTGAAGCTGTTTTCAGCCAAATCAATTTATATAGGTTCCGTACAAGTGTTTTACTAATAAAAATTGACAAAAACGCGAAAAAAATATTTTCGTATATTGACTTAGCAATTTTTGTGAGATTTTTTGAAGGAATTTTCAAAAACTAATTTTATCTCAAAATTCTTATCCGAATCATCGTTTATAGTAGTTTCAATAGATACCTACCTGCCTTACCTGTATTCCGGTGCGTGCTCAGCCACCCCGAGTCCTGTTTGGTAGTGGTTATTTCAGGTTTTTTCATATTTTTCGGTCAAAAAACCAGTTTTTTGACCAAAACTCAAAATTTTTGTATCGCATATAGTTTCAGTGATTTCATAGCTCGCTAGCCCGCGCGGAGACGCGTCTTTTGACACCTCGCACGTGCGTCTGGCGAATATAGAACTTCAAAAAATTCCATAACTAGTAAATTCATATATATACGAAATCCACCTTAGCTAGACAGAAATTACATCAAATCGTTATAACTTTGCATCCAGGTGACGCATTTTGAAGCTGTTTTCAGCCAAATCAATTTATATAGGTTCCGTACAAGTGTTTTACTAATAAAAATTGACAAAAACGCGAAAAAAATATTTTCGTATATTGACTTAGCAATTTTTGTGAGATTTTTTGAAGGAATTTTCAAAAACTAATTTTATCTCAAAATTCTTATCCGAATCATCGTTTATAGTAGTTTCAATAGATACCTACCTGCCTTACCTGTATTCCGGTGCGTGCTCAGCCACCCCGAGTCCTGTTTGGTAGTGGTTATTTCAGGTTTTTTCATATTTTTCGGTCAAAAAACCAGTTTTTTGACCAAAACTCAAAATTTTTGTATCGCATATAGTTTCAGTGATTTCATAGCTCGCTAGCCCGCGCGGAGACGCGTCTTTTGACACCTCGCACGTGCGTCTGGCGAATATAGAACTTCAAAAAATTCCATAACTAGTAAATTCATATATATACGAAATCCACCTTAGCTAGACAGAAATTACATCAAATCGTTATAACTTTGCATCCAGGTGACGCATTTTGAAGCTGTTTTCAGCCAAATCAATTTATATAGGTTCCGTACAAGTGTTTTACTAATAAAAATTGACAAAAACGCGAAAAAAATATTTTCGTATATTGACTTAGCAATTTTTGTGAGATTTTTTGAAGGAATTTTCAAAAACTAATTTTATCTCAAAATTCTTATCCGAATCATCGTTTATAGTAGTTTCAATAGATACCTACCTGCCTTACCTGTATTCCGGTGCGTGCTCAGCCACCCCGAGTCCTGTTTGGTAGTGGTTATTTCAGGTTTTTTCATATTTTTCGGTCAAAAAACCAGTTTTTTGACCAAAACTCAAAATTTTTGTATCGCATATAGTTTCAGTGATTTCATAGCTCGCTAGCCCGCGCGGAGACGCGTCTTTTGACACCTCGCACGTGCGTCTGGCGAATATAGAACTTCAAAAAATTCCATAACTAGTAAATTCATATATATACGAAATCCACCTTAGCTAGACAGAAATTACATCAAATCGTTATAACTTTGCATCCAGGTGACGCATTTTGAAGCTGTTTTCAGCCAAATCAATTTATATAGGTTCCGTACAAGTGTTTTACTAATAAAAATTGACAAAAACGCGAAAAAAATATTTTCGTATATTGACTTAGCAATTTTTGTGAGATTTTTTGAAGGAATTTTCAAAAACTAATTTTATCTCAAAATTCTTATCCGAATCATCGTTTATAGTAGTTTCAATAGATACCTACCTGCCTTACCTGTATTCCGGTGCGTGCTCAGCCACCCCGAGTCCTGTTTGGTAGTGGTTATTTCAGGTTTTTTCATATTTTTCGGTCAAAAAACCAGTTTTTTGACCAAAACTCAAAATTTTTGTATCGCATATAGTTTCAGTGATTTCATAGCTCGCTAGCCCGCGCGGAGACGCGTCTTTTGACACCTCGCACGTGCGTCTGGCGAATATAGAACTTCAAAAAATTCCATAACTAGTAAATTCATATATATACGAAATCCACCTTAGCTAGACAGAAATTACATCAAATCGTTATAACTTTGCATCCAGGTGACGCATTTTGAAGCTGTTTTCAGCCAAATCAATTTATATAGGTTCCGTACAAGTGTTTTACTAATAAAAATTGACAAAAACGCGAAAAAAATATTTTCGTATATTGACTTAGCAATTTTTGTGAGATTTTTTGAAGGAATTTTCAAAAACTAATTTTATCTCAAAATTCTTATCCGAATCATCGTTTATAGTAGTTTCAATAGATACCTACCTGCCTTACCTGTATTCCGGTGCGTGCTCAGCCACCCCGAGTCCTGTTTGGTAGTGGTTATTTCAGGTTTTTTCATATTTTTCGGTCAAAAAACCAGTTTTTTGACCAAAACTCAAAATTTTTGTATCGCATATAGTTTCAGTGATTTCATAGCTCGCTAGCCCGCGCGGAGACGCGTCTTTTGACACCTCGCACGTGCGTCTGGCGAATATAGAACTTCAAAAAATTCCATAACTAGTAAATTCATATATATACGAAATCCACCTTAGCTAGACAGAAATTACATCAAATCGTTATAACTTTGCATCCAGGTGACGCATTTTGAAGCTGTTTTCAGCCAAATCAATTTATATAGGTTCCGTACAAGTGTTTTACTAATAAAAATTGACAAAAACGCGAAAAAAATATTTTCGTATATTGACTTAGCAATTTTTGTGAGATTTTTTGAAGGAATTTTCAAAAACTAATTTTATCTCAAAATTCTTATCCGAATCATCGTTTATAGTAGTTTCAATAGATACCTACCTGCCTTACCTGTATTCCGGTGCGTGCTCAGCCACCCCGAGTCCTGTTTGGTAGTGGTTATTTCAGGTTTTTTCATATTTTTCGGTCAAAAAACCAGTTTTTTGACCAAAACTCAAAATTTTTGTATCGCATATAGTTTCAGTGATTTCATAGCTCGCTAGCCCGCGCGGAGACGCGTCTTTTGACACCTCGCACGTGCGTCTGGCGAATATAGAACTTCAAAAAATTCCATAACTAGTAAATTCATATATATACGAAATCCACCTTAGCTAGACAGAAATTACATCAAATCGTTATAACTTTGCATCCAGGTGACGCATTTTGAAGCTGTTTTCAGCCAAATCAATTTATATAGGTTCCGTACAAGTGTTTTACTAATAAAAATTGACAAAAACGCGAAAAAAATATTTTCGTATATTGACTTAGCAATTTTTGTGAGATTTTTTGAAGGAATTTTCAAAAACTAATTTTATCTCAAAATTCTTATCCGAATCATCGTTTATAGTAGTTTCAATAGATACCTACCTGCCTTACCTGTATTCCGGTGCGTGCTCAGCCACCCCGAGTCCTGTTTGGTAGTGGTTATTTCAGGTTTTTTCATATTTTTCGGTCAAAAAACCAGTTTTTTGACCAAAACTCAAAATTTTTGTATCGCATATAGTTTCAGTGATTTCATAGCTCGCTAGCCCGCGCGGAGACGCGTCTTTTGACACCTCGCACGTGCGTCTGGCGAATATAGAACTTCAAAAAATTCCATAACTAGTAAATTCATATATATACGAAATCCACCTTAGCTAGACAGAAATTACATCAAATCGTTATAACTTTGCATCCAGGTGACGCATTTTGAAGCTGTTTTCAGCCAAATCAATTTATATAGGTTCCGTACAAGTGTTTTACTAATAAAAATTGACAAAAACGCGAAAAAAATATTTTCGTATATTGACTTAGCAATTTTTGTGAGATTTTTTGAAGGAATTTTCAAAAACTAATTTTATCTCAAAATTCTTATCCGAATCATCGTTTATAGTAGTTTCAATAGATACCTACCTGCCTTACCTGTATTCCGGTGCGTGCTCAGCCACCCCGAGTCCTGTTTGGTAGTGGTTATTTCAGGTTTTTTCATATTTTTCGGTCAAAAAACCAGTTTTTTGACCAAAACTCAAAATTTTTGTATCGCATATAGTTTCAGTGATTTCATAGCTCGCTAGCCCGCGCGGAGACGCGTCTTTTGACACCTCGCACGTGCGTCTGGCGAATATAGAACTTCAAAAAATTCCATAACTAGTAAATTCATATATATACGAAATCCACCTTAGCTAGACAGAAATTACATCAAATCGTTATAACTTTGCATCCAGGTGACGCATTTTGAAGCTGTTTTCAGCCAAATCAATTTATATAGGTTCCGTACAAGTGTTTTACTAATAAAAATTGACAAAAACGCGAAAAAAATATTTTCGTATATTGACTTAGCAATTTTTGTGAGATTTTTTGAAGGAATTTTCAAAAACTAATTTTATCTCAAAATTCTTATCCGAATCATCGTTTATAGTAGTTTCAATAGATACCTACCTGCCTTACCTGTATTCCGGTGCGTGCTCAGCCACCCCGAGTCCTGTTTGGTAGTGGTTATTTCAGGTTTTTTCATATTTTTCGGTCAAAAAACCAGTTTTTTGACCAAAACTCAAAATTTTTGTATCGCATATAGTTTCAGTGATTTCATAGCTCGCTAGCCCGCGCGGAGACGCGTCTTTTGACACCTCGCACGTGCGTCTGGCGAATATAGAACTTCAAAAAATTCCATAACTAGTAAATTCATATATATACGAAATCCACCTTAGCTAGACAGAAATTACATCAAATCGTTATAACTTTGCATCCAGGTGACGCATTTTGAAGCTGTTTTCAGCCAAATCAATTTATATAGGTTCCGTACAAGTGTTTTACTAATAAAAATTGACAAAAACGCGAAAAAAATATTTTCGTATATTGACTTAGCAATTTTTGTGAGATTTTTTGAAGGAATTTTCAAAAACTAATTTTATCTCAAAATTCTTATCCGAATCATCGTTTATAGTAGTTTCAATAGATACCTACCTGCCTTACCTGTATTCCGGTGCGTGCTCAGCCACCCCGAGTCCTGTTTGGTAGTGGTTATTTCAGGTTTTTTCATATTTTTCGGTCAAAAAACCAGTTTTTTGACCAAAACTCAAAATTTTTGTATCGCATATAGTTTCAGTGATTTCATAGCTCGCTAGCCCGCGCGGAGACGCGTCTTTTGACACCTCGCACGTGCGTCTGGCGAATATAGAACTTCAAAAAATTCCATAACTAGTAAATTCATATATATACGAAATCCACCTTAGCTAGACAGAAATTACATCAAATCGTTATAACTTTGCATCCAGGTGACGCATTTTGAAGCTGTTTTCAGCCAAATCAATTTATATAGGTTCCGTACAAGTGTTTTACTAATAAAAATTGACAAAAACGCGAAAAAAATATTTTCGTATATTGACTTAGCAATTTTTGTGAGATTTTTTGAAGGAATTTTCAAAAACTAATTTTATCTCAAAATTCTTATCCGAATCATCGTTTATAGTAGTTTCAATAGATACCTACCTGCCTTACCTGTATTCCGGTGCGTGCTCAGCCACCCCGAGTCCTGTTTGGTAGTGGTTATTTCAGGTTTTTTCATATTTTTCGGTCAAAAAACCAGTTTTTTGACCAAAACTCAAAATTTTTGTATCGCATATAGTTTCAGTGATTTCATAGCTCGCTAGCCCGCGCGGAGACGCGTCTTTTGACACCTCGCACGTGCGTCTGGCGAATATAGAACTTCAAAAAATTCCATAACTAGTAAATTCATATATATACGAAATCCACCTTAGCTAGACAGAAATTACATCAAATCGTTATAACTTTGCATCCAGGTGACGCATTTTGAAGCTGTTTTCAGCCAAATCAATTTATATAGGTTCCGTACAAGTGTTTTACTAATAAAAATTGACAAAAACGCGAAAAAAATATTTTCGTATATTGACTTAGCAATTTTTGTGAGATTTTTTGAAGGAATTTTCAAAAACTAATTTTATCTCAAAATTCTTATCCGAATCATCGTTTATAGTAGTTTCAATAGATACCTACCTGCCTTACCTGTATTCCGGTGCGTGCTCAGCCACCCCGAGTCCTGTTTGGTAGTGGTTATTTCAGGTTTTTTCATATTTTTCGGTCAAAAAACCAGTTTTTTGACCAAAACTCAAAATTTTTGTATCGCATATAGTTTCAGTGATTTCATAGCTCGCTAGCCCGCGCGGAGACGCGTCTTTTGACACCTCGCACGTGCGTCTGGCGAATATAGAACTTCAAAAAATTCCATAACTAGTAAATTCATATATATACGAAATCCACCTTAGCTAGACAGAAATTACATCAAATCGTTATAACTTTGCATCCAGGTGACGCATTTTGAAGCTGTTTTCAGCCAAATCAATTTATATAGGTTCCGTACAAGTGTTTTACTAATAAAAATTGACAAAAACGCGAAAAAAATATTTTCGTATATTGACTTAGCAATTTTTGTGAGATTTTTTGAAGGAATTTTCAAAAACTAATTTTATCTCAAAATTCTTATCCGAATCATCGTTTATAGTAGTTTCAATAGATACCTACCTGCCTTACCTGTATTCCGGTGCGTGCTCAGCCACCCCGAGTCCTGTTTGGTAGTGGTTATTTCAGGTTTTTTCATATTTTTCGGTCAAAAAACCAGTTTTTTGACCAAAACTCAAAATTTTTGTATCGCATATAGTTTCAGTGATTTCATAGCTCGCTAGCCCGCGCGGAGACGCGTCTTTTGACACCTCGCACGTGCGTCTGGCGAATATAGAACTTCAAAAAATTCCATAACTAGTAAATTCATATATATACGAAATCCACCTTAGCTAGACAGAAATTACATCAAATCGTTATAACTTTGCATCCAGGTGACGCATTTTGAAGCTGTTTTCAGCCAAATCAATTTATATAGGTTCCGTACAAGTGTTTTACTAATAAAAATTGACAAAAACGCGAAAAAAATATTTTCGTATATTGACTTAGCAATTTTTGTGAGATTTTTTGAAGGAATTTTCAAAAACTAATTTTATCTCAAAATTCTTATCCGAATCATCGTTTATAGTAGTTTCAATAGATACCTACCTGCCTTACCTGTATTCCGGTGCGTGCTCAGCCACCCCGAGTCCTGTTTGGTAGTGGTTATTTCAGGTTTTTTCATATTTTTCGGTCAAAAAACCAGTTTTTTGACCAAAACTCAAAATTTTTGTATCGCATATAGTTTCAGTGATTTCATAGCTCGCTAGCCCGCGCGGAGACGCGTCTTTTGACACCTCGCACGTGCGTCTGGCGAATATAGAACTTCAAAAAATTCCATAACTAGTAAATTCATATATATACGAAATCCACCTTAGCTAGACAGAAATTACATCAAATCGTTATAACTTTGCATCCAGGTGACGCATTTTGAAGCTGTTTTCAGCCAAATCAATTTATATAGGTTCCGTACAAGTGTTTTACTAATAAAAATTGACAAAAACGCGAAAAAAATATTTTCGTATATTGACTTAGCAATTTTTGTGAGATTTTTTGAAGGAATTTTCAAAAACTAATTTTATCTCAAAATTCTTATCCGAATCATCGTTTATAGTAGTTTCAATAGATACCTACCTGCCTTACCTGTATTCCGGTGCGTGCTCAGCCACCCCGAGTCCTGTTTGGTAGTGGTTATTTCAGGTTTTTTCATATTTTTCGGTCAAAAAACCAGTTTTTTGACCAAAACTCAAAATTTTTGTATCGCATATAGTTTCAGTGATTTCATAGCTCGCTAGCCCGCGCGGAGACGCGTCTTTTGACACCTCGCACGTGCGTCTGGCGAATATAGAACTTCAAAAAATTCCATAACTAGTAAATTCATATATATACGAAATCCACCTTAGCTAGACAGAAATTACATCAAATCGTTATAACTTTGCATCCAGGTGACGCATTTTGAAGCTGTTTTCAGCCAAATCAATTTATATAGGTTCCGTACAAGTGTTTTACTAATAAAAATTGACAAAAACGCGAAAAAAATATTTTCGTATATTGACTTAGCAATTTTTGTGAGATTTTTTGAAGGAATTTTCAAAAACTAATTTTATCTCAAAATTCTTATCCGAATCATCGTTTATAGTAGTTTCAATAGATACCTACCTGCCTTACCTGTATTCCGGTGCGTGCTCAGCCACCCCGAGTCCTGTTTGGTAGTGGTTATTTCAGGTTTTTTCATATTTTTCGGTCAAAAAACCAGTTTTTTGACCAAAACTCAAAATTTTTGTATCGCATATAGTTTCAGTGATTTCATAGCTCGCTAGCCCGCGCGGAGACGCGTCTTTTGACACCTCGCACGTGCGTCTGGCGAATATAGAACTTCAAAAAATTCCATAACTAGTAAATTCATATATATACGAAATCCACCTTAGCTAGACAGAAATTACATCAAATCGTTATAACTTTGCATCCAGGTGACGCATTTTGAAGCTGTTTTCAGCCAAATCAATTTATATAGGTTCCGTACAAGTGTTTTACTAATAAAAATTGACAAAAACGCGAAAAAAATATTTTCGTATATTGACTTAGCAATTTTTGTGAGATTTTTTGAAGGAATTTTCAAAAACTAATTTTATCTCAAAATTCTTATCCGAATCATCGTTTATAGTAGTTTCAATAGATACCTACCTGCCTTACCTGTATTCCGGTGCGTGCTCAGCCACCCCGAGTCCTGTTTGGTAGTGGTTATTTCAGGTTTTTTCATATTTTTCGGTCAAAAAACCAGTTTTTTGACCAAAACTCAAAATTTTTGTATCGCATATAGTTTCAGTGATTTCATAGCTCGCTAGCCCGCGCGGAGACGCGTCTTTTGACACCTCGCACGTGCGTCTGGCGAATATAGAACTTCAAAAAATTCCATAACTAGTAAATTCATATATATACGAAATCCACCTTAGCTAGACAGAAATTACATCAAATCGTTATAACTTTGCATCCAGGTGACGCATTTTGAAGCTGTTTTCAGCCAAATCAATTTATATAGGTTCCGTACAAGTGTTTTACTAATAAAAATTGACAAAAACGCGAAAAAAATATTTTCGTATATTGACTTAGCAATTTTTGTGAGATTTTTTGAAGGAATTTTCAAAAACTAATTTTATCTCAAAATTCTTATCCGAATCATCGTTTATAGTAGTTTCAATAGATACCTACCTGCCTTACCTGTATTCCGGTGCGTGCTCAGCCACCCCGAGTCCTGTTTGGTAGTGGTTATTTCAGGTTTTTTCATATTTTTCGGTCAAAAAACCAGTTTTTTGACCAAAACTCAAAATTTTTGTATCGCATATAGTTTCAGTGATTTCATAGCTCGCTAGCCCGCGCGGAGACGCGTCTTTTGACACCTCGCACGTGCGTCTGGCGAATATAGAACTTCAAAAAATTCCATAACTAGTAAATTCATATATATACGAAATCCACCTTAGCTAGACAGAAATTACATCAAATCGTTATAACTTTGCATCCAGGTGACGCATTTTGAAGCTGTTTTCAGCCAAATCAATTTATATAGGTTCCGTACAAGTGTTTTACTAATAAAAATTGACAAAAACGCGAAAAAAATATTTTCGTATATTGACTTAGCAATTTTTGTGAGATTTTTTGAAGGAATTTTCAAAAACTAATTTTATCTCAAAATTCTTATCCGAATCATCGTTTATAGTAGTTTCAATAGATACCTACCTGCCTTACCTGTATTCCGGTGCGTGCTCAGCCACCCCGAGTCCTGTTTGGTAGTGGTTATTTCAGGTTTTTTCATATTTTTCGGTCAAAAAACCAGTTTTTTGACCAAAACTCAAAATTTTTGTATCGCATATAGTTTCAGTGATTTCATAGCTCGCTAGCCCGCGCGGAGACGCGTCTTTTGACACCTCGCACGTGCGTCTGGCGAATATAGAACTTCAAAAAATTCCATAACTAGTAAATTCATATATATACGAAATCCACCTTAGCTAGACAGAAATTACATCAAATCGTTATAACTTTGCATCCAGGTGACGCATTTTGAAGCTGTTTTCAGCCAAATCAATTTATATAGGTTCCGTACAAGTGTTTTACTAATAAAAATTGACAAAAACGCGAAAAAAATATTTTCGTATATTGACTTAGCAATTTTTGTGAGATTTTTTGAAGGAATTTTCAAAAACTAATTTTATCTCAAAATTCTTATCCGAATCATCGTTTATAGTAGTTTCAATAGATACCTACCTGCCTTACCTGTATTCCGGTGCGTGCTCAGCCACCCCGAGTCCTGTTTGGTAGTGGTTATTTCAGGTTTTTTCATATTTTTCGGTCAAAAAACCAGTTTTTTGACCAAAACTCAAAATTTTTGTATCGCATATAGTTTCAGTGATTTCATAGCTCGCTAGCCCGCGCGGAGACGCGTCTTTTGACACCTCGCACGTGCGTCTGGCGAATATAGAACTTCAAAAAATTCCATAACTAGTAAATTCATATATATACGAAATCCACCTTAGCTAGACAGAAATTACATCAAATCGTTATAACTTTGCATCCAGGTGACGCATTTTGAAGCTGTTTTCAGCCAAATCAATTTATATAGGTTCCGTACAAGTGTTTTACTAATAAAAATTGACAAAAACGCGAAAAAAATATTTTCGTATATTGACTTAGCAATTTTTGTGAGATTTTTTGAAGGAATTTTCAAAAACTAATTTTATCTCAAAATTCTTATCCGAATCATCGTTTATAGTAGTTTCAATAGATACCTACCTGCCTTACCTGTATTCCGGTGCGTGCTCAGCCACCCCGAGTCCTGTTTGGTAGTGGTTATTTCAGGTTTTTTCATATTTTTCGGTCAAAAAACCAGTTTTTTGACCAAAACTCAAAATTTTTGTATCGCATATAGTTTCAGTGATTTCATAGCTCGCTAGCCCGCGCGGAGACGCGTCTTTTGACACCTCGCACGTGCGTCTGGCGAATATAGAACTTCAAAAAATTCCATAACTAGTAAATTCATATATATACGAAATCCACCTTAGCTAGACAGAAATTACATCAA
Organism: Tiliacea citrago; assembly: GCA_963921375.1. NCBI lineage: Eukaryota > Metazoa > Arthropoda > Insecta > Lepidoptera > Noctuidae > Tiliacea > Tiliacea citrago. The sequence goes on from CAWUFJ010000042.1 coordinate 21,515, forward strand.
ATCGTTATAACTTTGCATCCAGGTGACGCATTTTGAAGCTGTTTTCAGCCAAATCAATTTATATAGGTTCCGTACAAGTGTTTTACTAATAAAAATTGACAAAAACGCGAAAAAAATATTTTCGTATATTGACTTAGCAATTTTTGTGAGATTTTTTGAAGGAATTTTCAAAAACTAATTTTATCTCAAAATTCTTATCCGAATCATCGTTTATAGTAGTTTCAATAGATACCTACCTGCCTTACCTGTATTCCGGTGCGTGCTCAGCCACCCCGAGTCCTGTTTGGTAGTGGTTATTTCAGGTTTTTTCATATTTTTCGGTCAAAAAACCAGTTTTTTGACCAAAACTCAAAATTTTTGTATCGCATATAGTTTCAGTGATTTCATAGCTCGCTAGCCCGCGCGGAGACGCGTCTTTTGACACCTCGCACGTGCGTCTGGCGAATATAGAACTTCAAAAAATTCCATAACTAGTAAATTCATATATATACGAAATCCACCTTAGCTAGACAGAAATTACATCAAATCGTTATAACTTTGCATCCAGGTGACGCATTTTGAAGCTGTTTTCAGCCAAATCAATTTATATAGGTTCCGTACAAGTGTTTTACTAATAAAAATTGACAAAAACGCGAAAAAAATATTTTCGTATATTGACTTAGCAATTTTTGTGAGATTTTTTGAAGGAATTTTCAAAAACTAATTTTATCTCAAAATTCTTATCCGAATCATCGTTTATAGTAGTTTCAATAGATACCTACCTGCCTTACCTGTATTCCGGTGCGTGCTCAGCCACCCCGAGTCCTGTTTGGTAGTGGTTATTTCAGGTTTTTTCATATTTTTCGGTCAAAAAACCAGTTTTTTGACCAAAACTCAAAATTTTTGTATCGCATATAGTTTCAGTGATTTCATAGCTCGCTAGCCCGCGCGGAGACGCGTCTTTTGACACCTCGCACGTGCGTCTGGCGAATATAGAACTTCAAAAAATTCCATAACTAGTAAATTCATATATATACGAAATCCACCTTAGCTAGACAGAAATTACATCAAATCGTTATAACTTTGCATCCAGGTGACGCATTTTGAAGCTGTTTTCAGCCAAATCAATTTATATAGGTTCCGTACAAGTGTTTTACTAATAAAAATTGACAAAAACGCGAAAAAAATATTTTCGTATATTGACTTAGCAATTTTTGTGAGATTTTTTGAAGGAATTTTCAAAAACTAATTTTATCTCAAAATTCTTATCCGAATCATCGTTTATAGTAGTTTCAATAGATACCTACCTGCCTTACCTGTATTCCGGTGCGTGCTCAGCCACCCCGAGTCCTGTTTGGTAGTGGTTATTTCAGGTTTTTTCATATTTTTCGGTCAAAAAACCAGTTTTTTGACCAAAACTCAAAATTTTTGTATCGCATATAGTTTCAGTGATTTCATAGCTCGCTAGCCCGCGCGGAGACGCGTCTTTTGACACCTCGCACGTGCGTCTGGCGAATATAGAACTTCAAAAAATTCCATAACTAGTAAATTCATATATATACGAAATCCACCTTAGCTAGACAGAAATTACATCAAATCGTTATAACTTTGCATCCAGGTGACGCATTTTGAAGCTGTTTTCAGCCAAATCAATTTATATAGGTTCCGTACAAGTGTTTTACTAATAAAAATTGACAAAAACGCGAAAAAAATATTTTCGTATATTGACTTAGCAATTTTTGTGAGATTTTTTGAAGGAATTTTCAAAAACTAATTTTATCTCAAAATTCTTATCCGAATCATCGTTTATAGTAGTTTCAATAGATACCTACCTGCCTTACCTGTATTCCGGTGCGTGCTCAGCCACCCCGAGTCCTGTTTGGTAGTGGTTATTTCAGGTTTTTTCATATTTTTCGGTCAAAAAACCAGTTTTTTGACCAAAACTCAAAATTTTTGTATCGCATATAGTTTCAGTGATTTCATAGCTCGCTAGCCCGCGCGGAGACGCGTCTTTTGACACCTCGCACGTGCGTCTGGCGAATATAGAACTTCAAAAAATTGCCCGCCCACCCACCCTGTTCTCATTGACCAGGTGAACTTTTGGGTTTTTGCCAAAATTTTTAAAATCATTTGGGCTATTCTAGCCGTTGTTAAGGCTTGAAAGTTCCTTTATAGACCTTCTTATTTACTTTATTGACATAGCGGTCTTACGGCCGTACGACAATTTTACTTTATTTTAATTACACGTTTCTCTGTGTTTATCCCCCCTTTACAGGGGCACAGAAGAAATTACCGGTGGTCTTTGAATTCTTTTATGAATCTCACGTTCACATCCACTGCAGCCATGTTCCGCACACCGGCCAAAAAGGACGCGAACTCGCCGGACTCCAGGGGCTCTCCGCGTTCGTCAGAGAAGGCTGGAACCACGCTTCCCAGCGTAAGGCGTAGTATCGGGGAATGGGAGGCCGGGAAAACCGAGCCCCAGGCAAAGTCCCCGGCCAACCCAAAACGCGATGCCACTCCACCTGCTTCCAGCAATCTGGAGACGCGCCGGGTTCCCCTGGGCGCCGAAAAGACACTGAAGAAGCCTGACGCCAAGTACCCCAACCGTACAGCGGAGGCGAGAGCTTGCCTAAGTAAGGCAAAGCTTCACTTGGGCAACTCTCGCAACCTAAAGACGGAGATCAAGACGGCGGTAGAGAGTGCGATAAACAGGCTCTATGAGTTAGTTAAAGAGTCGGAGAGAAACAAATCTGGTGTCACCCCTGCACCAGCGGTCACAATTGCAGTCCTACAGGGAGAGGCAGCTGAGCCCAAAAAAGCTCTCGTGGACCCCATGCCAACCTCAGGTGAACCGACAGCGCTCATGAAGCAGCTAATGGAGAACCTCCAGCTGCACAATAAGGCGCTGGAGAAATGCCATCTGCACACATTGGCTCTGTCGGAGCACCTGCAACAGGTGCCTCGCTTTGTCGCAGGACAGGGACCCTCGTTCGCGGAAATGGCCGCCGCACCGAAGCGGCAATTCCAGGAGCCTCTTCACTCGGTGGTTGTGTCATCGGTCGATGACAAAGACACCGGGGAAGAGGTTCTTGAAAAGCTGAGGACGGCAGTAGATGCCAGAAATGAAGGGACCAGGGTGGAGAGAGTGCGAAAAGCGAGGGACCAAAAGGTGGTGGTCGGATTTAAGACCAGGGAGGAGCTGACCAGGGTGACCGAGAGGATTAAGAAGGCCGGTAACTTAAAAGTGGAAGAGGTGAAAAATAAAGACCCTCTTATCATCGCCAAGGATGTCCTCTCGTGCCACTCAGACGGGGAAATCATCGATGCCATTAAACGCCAAAACAGTCATCTGATTGGGGACGTGACTGCGGACGACCTGAGGATGGGGGTAAAGTACCGCCGCAGAACGAGGAACCCCCACATGTGCCACGTCATCCTGCAGGTGTCACCCGCTGTGTGGCAGAGGCTGACGCACGCGGGTCGAGTGCACATTGACTTGCAGCGGGTGCGTGTGCTGGACCAGTCGCCACTGATTCAGTGCACCCGCTGCTTGCGCTTTGGCCATAGCCGTAAGTTGTGCACGGAACCCGCTGACCTCTGCACACATTGTGGGGACCCCCACATGAGGGTGGACTGCCCCTCACGGCTAGCCACGGAGCCACCAAAGTGTCGGAACTGCGTTTCCGCAAAAATGGGTAAGACCGAGCACAACGCCTTCGACAGCGAGTGCCCAACTCGTCTCAAGTGGGACGGATTGGCGCGACTGTCGGTGGCGTATTGCTAAGGTGGTCCCGGGCGGAAGCGCAGTAAACAGTGAAGTCAGACCTCATCAGTATCGCGTCGTACAGGCAAACCTCCAAAAGAGCAAACTGGCTACAGCTGAGCTCATTATGGAAGCGGGAAAGCGAAAGTTGGCGTTTGCAATGGTCCAAGAGCCATACATTGGTTCGATCGGAGAAATGAAGAGCTATCCGGGTACAAGAGTGGTACAGTGTGCCAGGAAGACTGAGAAAGTCAACAAAGCGGCCATTGTACTATTCGACGACACCATAAACCTCACACAGTGCCCAACCCTAACAACTGAAAACTTTGCAGTTGCAAAACTGAGGACCGGAGCCTGGGAAATAGGTGTGGTGTCGGTGTACCTGGATGGTGGACAGCCAATCGAGCCAGACTTGGACCATCTAAGCAAGATAATGGAGGAGATCGGAGTTCGCGACGTGATACTGGGGGGGGACGTCAACGCTTGGAACACGTGGTGGGGAAGCCGAGAGGTGGATCATAGGGGTGAGGCTTTGGCAGGTGCCCTCGATGAACTGGGACTCCAGATCCTGAACATGGGAACGGCCCCTACCTTCGACGTCATCAGGGGAGGTCAGAGGTACTGCAGCTGCGTCGATATAACGACTTGCACAGAAGACATACTTCGAGGTGTGGCAAACTGGAGACTATCCGGGGACATCACCACCTCGGACCACAGGGCAATCTTGTTTGAATTAAAACTAGAAAAATCAAAAGGTATGGACATAATAAGAACAACTAGAAAATATAATACTAAAAGGGCAAAATGGGGACAATTTTATGGGAAACTTGACGAAATTTGGGAACAACAAAACATAAACAAAACAGAAATAGACAACATATTAACGACAGAAGATTTGGATAAGATAACAGAAAGATACACACAATCAATAGAGAGGGCATGTGAGGGAACCATACCGATTGTAAGCAAAAGAAATCAGACAGGATTGCCTTGGTGGACCGAGGAGTTGACACGCATGAAAGAGGAAGTCAAAAGGCGTAAGAGGAGAATCTCCGGTGCCGCACCGAGACGCAGGGCATGGGTCGTGGCCTTGTACCTCACAGCTAAAGAAGAGCTAAAACAGAAGATGGAGAGCACGCTGACATCCAGTTGGAAGGAGTTCTGTGGAAGGCAGGAACGAGAGACAATGTGGGACAGTATATATAGGGTAATAAGTCGCACTGCCAATAGGCAGGAAGACATACCGCTTGTACAAGGCAACCGTGTACTCAGCAGCGAGGAGTCAGCCCGGATGCTTGCGAAGACGTTTTATCCTGAGGATAAAACACAGGATGATAATGCGGACCACAGTAGGATACGTGAGCTGGCGAATAGAGTGAATCAAAATACGAATGGTGAGACATTTGATCCTCTATTCACGGCGGAGGAACTTAGGTGGTCCGTATCTAGTTTTAATCCGAAGAAAGCACCGGGTACTGACGGCCTAACAGCGGATATATGCAGGGCGGCGATTACCCATGACCCACAACTGTTCCTAGCTGTGATAAACAGATGTCTCTCTCTGTTCCACTTTCCGACCATCTGGAAAGAGGCAGTAGTCGTGGTCCTTAGAAAGCCAGGAAAGGACGACTATGCGCATCCCAAATCGTACAGACCGATTGGGCTATTGCCTGTACTTGGGAAAATAGTGGAGAAAATGCTGGTGCGTCGCATTAGATGGCATATATCGCCACAAGTTAGCAGGAGCCAGTACGGTTTTATGCCACAGCGCAGCACCGAGGACTCCCTCTATGACCTGATAAAACATATAAGAGACCGACTGAAAGAGAAAAAGATCGTCGTCGTCATATCATTGGACATAGAGGGAGCCTTCGACAACGCCTGGTGGCCAGCCATTAAATGCCGACTGGCAGAGACACCGTGCCCTATAAACCTGAGACGTCTGGTAGATAGTTATCTACTGGACAGGAAGGTAAGGGTGCGGTATGCAGGAGCAGAGTTCGCGCAAGGAACGTCGAAAGGTTGCGTACAAGGCTCCATAGGTGGGCCCACGTTCTGGAACCTACTCCTGGATCCCCTGCTCAAAGAGCTAGAAGAACGAGGCGAATATCGCCAGGCATTCGCGGACGATGTGGTTCTGATTTTTTCGGGTGAAACAGCGCTTGATGTCCAGAGACAGGCTAATGCTAGTCTCGCTCATGTCCAGAAGTGGGGAATCACAAACAAACTAAATTTTGCGCCCCACAAAACGAAAGCCATGGTGGTCACAAACAAGTTGAAATACGATTCACCACTTCTGCGCATGGGCGGTGGGGACATTGCCCTGTCTCGGGAAATCAAGGTACTGGGGCTCACGGTTGATGACAAGCTGACGTTTAACGCCCACGCCTCTAACGTCACGAGGAAGGCGTTAAACCTTTACAAACAGCTGTCAAGAGCCGCCAAAATCAGCTGGGGCCTGAAGCCCGAGATAATCAGGACCATATACACCGCAGTGGTGGAGCCGGTGATAATGTATGCTGCCAGTGCTTGGGCACCGGCTACAAACAAAAAAGGGATGCAGAAGCAGCTGGATACCGTCCAGCGGGGCTTTGTGCAGAAAATAGTGAAGGCGTACAGGACAACATCGTTGAACTCGGCCCTATTACTCTCTGGACTGCTTCCTCTGGACCTTAGGATCCGGGAAGCAGCTTCTTTTTATGAAGAGAAAAGAGGATACTCCCGGAGAGTGACAGGAGACCGAGACATCGAAACACCAGTTCCTTACATGGAACTACCACACCCAGCCAGCCAAGTTGGTTTAAAGTTCAAGTGCGTGGTGAACGATGCAGAGATGGACCAGCAAGATTTCACAATCCCAAAGATTTTCACTGACGGAAGCAAAATCCAGGGCAAAGTCGGTGCAGCTCTGAGCCTGTGGGAAAATGGGGTGGAAGTAAAAGCCCAAAAGTTCAAACTGGATCATTTCTGCACCGTTTATCAAGCCGAACTACTGGCTCTGCACAGGGCCTCGGAACTGGCCTTAAAACATCCCTCAGCCGTTGTCCAGGTCTATTGCGACTCTAGATCAGCCCTAGAAACCGTCACCCGAACCTTCTCTCTCCATCCCCTAGCATTTAAAACGCAACAAAACATCCAGGCACTGAAACTTTGCGGAAAATCCCTTCAGCTGTTCTGGATTAAGGCACATGCGGGAATGGAGGGGAACGAGAGGGCAGATGTGTTGGCAAAAGAGGCAGCAATAGGCAGTAAAACAAGGCCCCACTACGACCTGTGTCCGGCTTCATTCGTCAAGCGGCAAATCCGAATGGAGTCGCTTGGCGAATGGAGCACGAGATACGGGTCGGGCGAAACGGCTGGTACTACAAAAATCTTTCTCCCTGACGCAATTGCAGCCTACAGTATAGTCCGAAAAATTGTACTAAAACCAGTCATAGTACAAGTGCTTACAGGGCATGGCGGGTTCTCCGAGTATTTGAATCGCTTCAAGTGCAAGGAGAGCCCGGCATGTCCCTGTGACCCGTCTAAAAATGAGAGCATCGCACATATACTAACCGAGTGCCCTATATTCGCGCTAAAGAAATATGACCTCGAATCTGAAATTGGAATAGTAATAAATTTAGAAAATATACCAAAAATCATGAAAAATTCAAAATTAAGAAAAAAGTTTTTAATATACTGTGAGGAAATTGCTTGTAAAGTCATTCAAAATAATAAAGTTTAGGAAAATAGATATACTATTATGTATTAACAGAATACATAAGAAGTAATCGCCGTAAAATTAAAGATTTTAAAATATTAGTTGTTATTCATCAGTTTAAAAATGTAGTCTTAATAACCAGAGTTATGACAAAATTTAGCCTTCAATGTTAAAAATTTCAAAATATGTACCTAATTTGCGAATTGATTAAAAAGATCTCTGATGACCAATGTCAGAGGACACCGGTAAGGCAGGAGTGTGGTTTTAGCCGGTAAGAGTCCGGCACTGCCCAGACTGGCTCATTTTGGGGAAGTCTGGGCGTCCATGAGGATTTCCCACTCCTGCCGAAAAAAAAAAAAAAAAAAAAAAAAAAAAAAAAAAAAAAAAAAACTTAACCTAACCTAACTATATTAATTATATGTACATTTTATTAAACTATCTTAATTATATATACAAAATATGGTATATACAATATAATTGACTATCTATCCTAACTTAACCTAAACAGTGGGTTCGTCCACCGCGGACTATAGCGTCCGCCTTCCCACTCTGCGTCCGCTCGACCTCCCTCTGTTAGCAGAGGGGGGAGCGGACGACCGACGATCGGCCTCACCAGACCTAAGAGCCTTAGGCTCTCCCCCCCACGCAGAAATCCGCCGCAGTCAACACCCTCTCCGACATGGAGAGACTATTGGCCGCGCCCAGGGTGCACCGGCCCAACGACTGCTCTTTCCCCCGAACGTATTCGCAAGGAACGAGCAGCAGTCAAGCACACGAGGAGGTTTTCTGCACGCACCCCAATTATTGTCTAGCTAAGGTGGATTTCGTATATATATGAATTTACTTGTTATGGAATTTTTTGAAGTTCTATATTCGCCAGACGCACGTGCGAGGTGTCAAAAGACGCGTCTCCGCGCGGGCTAGCGAGCTACGAAATCACTGAAACTATATGCGATACAAAAATTTTGAGTTTTGGTTAAAAAACTGGTTTTTTGACTGAAAAATATGAAAAAACCTGGAATAACCACTACCAAACAGGACTCGGGGTGGCTGAGCGCGCACCGGAATACAGGTAAGGCAGGTAGGTATCTATTGAAACTACTATTAACGATGGTTCGGATAAGAATTTTGAGATAAAATTAGTTTTTGAAAATTCCTTCAAAAAATCTCACAAAAATTGCTAAGTCGATATACGAAAATATTTTTTCGCGTTATTGTCAATTTTTATTAGTCAAACAGTTGTACGGAACCTATTTAATATTGATTTGGCTGAAAACAGCTTCAAAATGCGTCACCTGGATGCAAAGTTATAACGATTTGATAAAATTATTGTCTAGCTAAGGTGGATTTCGTATATATATGAATTTACTTGTTATGGAATTTTTTGAAGTTCTATATTCGCCAGACGCACGTGCGAGGTGTCAAAAGACGCGTCTCCGCGCGGGCTAGCGAGCTACGAAATCACTGAAACTATATGCGATACAAAAATTTTGAGTTTTGGTTAAAAAACTGGTTTTTTGACTGAAAAATATGAAAAAACCTGGAATAACCACTACCAAACAGGACTCGGGGTGGCTGAGCGCGCACCGGAATACAGGTAAGGCAGGTAGGTATCTATTGAAACTACTATTAACGATGGTTCGGATAAGAATTTTGAGATAAAATTAGTTTTTGAAAATTCCTTCAAAAAATCTCACAAAAATTGCTAAGTCGATATAAGAAAATATTTTTTCGCGTTATTGTCAATTTTTATTAGTCAAACAGTTGTACGGAACCTATTTAATATTGATTTGGCTGAAAACAGCTTCAAAATGCGTCACCTGGATGCAAAGTTATAACGATTTGATAAAACCAATTTCGGCCTGTTTGGGCCCGTCCTCCACGGACTATCCTTACCCTAACTTAACCTAACCTAACTATATTAATTATATGTACATTTTATTAAAACTATCTTAATTATATATACAAAATATGGTAAATACAATATAATTGACTATCTATCCTAACTTAACCTAACCACTGGGGTCGTCCACCGCGGACTATATCGTCCGCCTTCCCACTCTGCGTCCGCTCGACCTCCCTCTGTTAGCAGAGGGGGGGAGCGGACGACCGACGATCGGCCTCACCAGACCTAAGAGCCTTAGGCTCTCCCCCCCACGCAGAAATCCGCCGCAGTCAACACCCTCTCCGACATGGAGAGACTATTGGCCGCGCCCAGGGTGCACCGGCCCAACGACTGCTCTTTCCCCCGAACGTATTCGCAAGGAACGAGCAGCAGTCAAGCACACGAGGAGGTTTTCTGCACGCACCCCATTATTGTCTAGCTAAGGTGGATTTCGTATATATATGAATTTACTTGTTATGGAATTTTTTGAAGTTCTATATTCGCCAGACGCACGTGCGAGGTGTCAAAAGACGCGTCTCCGCGCGGGCTAGCGAGCTACGAAATCACTGAAACTATATGCGATACAAAAATTTTGAGTTTTGGTTAAAAAACTGGTTTTTTGACTGAAAAATATGAAAAAACCTGGAATAACCACTACTAAACAGGACTCGGGGTGGCTGAGCGTGCACCGGAATACAGGTAAGGCAGGTAGGTATCTATTGAAACTACTATTAACGATGGTTCGGATAAGAATTTTGAGATAAAATTAGTTTTTGAAAATTCCTTCAAAAAATCTCACAAAAATTGCTAAGTCGATATACGAAAATATTTTTTCGCGTTATTGTCAATTTTTATTAGTCAAACAGTTGTACGGAACCTATTTAATATTGATTTGGCTGAAAACAGCTTCAAAATGCGTCACCTGGATGCAAAGTTATAACGATTTGATAAAATTATTGTCTAGCTAAGGTGGATTTCGTATATATATGAATTTACTTGTTATGGAATTTTTTGAAGTTCTATATTCGCCAGACGCACGTGCGAGGTGTCAAAAGACGCGTCTCCGCGCGGGCTAGCGAGCTACGAAATCACTGAAACTATATGCGATACAAAAATTTTGAGTTTTGGTTAAAAAACTGGTTTTTTGACTGAAAAATATGAAAAAACCTGGAATAACCACTACCAAACAGGACTCGGGGTGGCTGAGCGCGCACCGGAATACAGGTAAGGCAGGTAGGTATCTATTGAAACTACTATTAACGATGGTTCGGATAAGAATTTTGAGATAAAATTAGTTTTTGAAAATTCCTTCAAAAAATCTCACAAAAATTGCTAAGTCGATATACGAAAATATTTTTTCGCGTTATTGTCAATTTTTATTAGTCAAACAGTTGTACGGAACCTATTTAATATTGATTTGGCTGAAAACAGCTTCAAAATGCGTCACCTGGATGCAAAGTTATAACGATTTGATAAAATTATTGTCTAGCTAAGGTGGATTTCGTATATATATGAATTTACTTGTTATGGAATTTTTTGAAGTTCTATATTCGCCAGACGCACGTGCGAGGTGTCAAAAGACGCGTCTCCGCGCGGGCTAGCGAGCTACGAAATCACTGAAACTATATGCGATACAAAAATTTTGAGTTTTGGTTAAAAAACTGGTTTTTTGACTGAAAAATATGAAAAAACCTGGAATAACCACTACCAAACAGGACTCGGGGTGGCTGAGCGCGCACCGGAATACAGGTAAGGCAGGTAGGTATCTATTGAAACTACTATTAACGATGGTTCGGATAAGAATTTTGAGATAAAATTAGTTTTTGAAAATTCCTTCAAAAAATCTCACAAAAATTGCTAAGTCGATATACGAAAATATTTTTTCGCGTTATTGTCAATTTTTATTAGTCAAACAGTTGTACGGAACCTATTTAATATTGATTTGGCTGAAAACAGCTTCAAAATGCGTCACCTGGATGCAAAGTTATAACGATTTGATAAAATTATTGTCTAGCTAAGGTGGATTTCGTATATATATGAATTTACTTGTTATGGAATTTTTTGAAGTTCTATATTCGCCAGACGCACGTGCGAGGTGTCAAAAGACGCGTCTCCGCGCGGGCTAGCGAGCTACGAAATCACTGAAACTATATGCGATACAAAAATTTTGAGTTTTGGTTAAAAAACTGGTTTTTTGACTGAAAAATATGAAAAAACCTGGAATAACCACTACCAAACAGGACTCGGGGTGGCTGAGCGCGCACCGGAATACAGGTAAGGCAGGTAGGTATCTATTGAAACTACTATTAACGATGGTTCGGATAAGAATTTTGAGATAAAATTAGTTTTTGAAAATTCCTTCAAAAAATCTCACAAAAATTGCTAAGTCGATATACGAAAATATTTTTTCGCGTTATTGTCAATTTTTATTAGTCAAACAGTTGTACGGAACCTATTTAATATTGATTTGGCTGAAAACAGCTTCAAAATGCGTCACCTGGATGCAAAGTTATAACGATTTGATAAAATTATTGTCTAGCTAAGGTGGATTTCGTATATATATGAATTTACTTGTTATGGAATTTTTTGAAGTTCTATATTCGCCAGACGCACGTGCGAGGTGTCAAAAGACGCGTCTCCGCGCGGGCTAGCGAGCTACGAAATCACTGAAACTATATGCGATACAAAAATTTTGAGTTTTGGTTAAAAAACTGGTTTTTTGACTGAAATATATGAAAAAACCTGGAATAACCACTACCAAACAGGACTCGGGGTGGCTGAGCGCGCACCGGAATACAGGTAAGGCAGGTAGGTATCTATTGAAACTACTATTAACGATGGTTCGGATAAGAATTTTGAGATAAAATTAGTTTTTGAAAATTCCTTCAAAAAATCTCACAAAAATTGCTAAGTCGATATACGAAAATATTTTTTCGCGTTTTTGTCAATTTTTATTAGTCAAACAGTTGTACGGAACCTATTTAATATTGATTTGGCTGAAAACAGCTTCAAAATGCGTCACCTGGATGCAAAGTTATAACGATTTGATAAAATTATTGTCTAGCTAAGGTGGATTTCGTATATATATGAATTTACTTGTTATGGAATTTTTTGAAGTTCTATATTCGCCAGACGCACGTGCGAGGTGTCAAAAGACGCGTCTCCGCGCGGGCTAGCGAGCTACGAAATCACTGAAACTATATGCGATACAAAAATTTTGAGTTTTGGTTAAAAAACTGGTTTTTTGACTGAAAAATATGAAAAAACCTGGAATAACCACTACCAAACAGGACTCGGGGTGGCTGAGCGCGCACCGGAATACAGGTAAGGCAGGTAGGTATCTATTGAAACTACTATTAACGATGGTTCGGATAAGAATTTTGAGATAAAATTAGTTTTTGAAAATTCCTTCAAAAAATCTCACAAAAATTGCTAAGTCGATATACGAAAATATTTTTTCGCGTTATTGTCAATTTTTATTAGTCAAACAGTTGTACGGAACCTATTTAATATTGATTTGGCTGAAAACAGCTTCAAAATGCGTCACCTGGATGCAAAGTTATAACGATTTGATAAAATTATTGTCTAGCTAAGGTGGATTTCGTATATATATGAATTTACTTGTTATGGAATTTTTTGAAGTTCTATATTCGCCAGACGCACGTGCGAGGTGTCAAAAGACGCGTCTCCGCGCGGGCTAGCGAGCTACGAAATCACTGAAACTATATGCGATACAAAAATTTTGAGTTTTGGTTAAAAAACTGGTTTTTTGACTGAAAAATATGAAAAAACCTGGAATAACCACTACCAAACAGGACTCGGGGTGGCTGAGCGCGCACCGGAATACAGGTAAGGCAGGTAGGTATCTATTGAAACTACTATTAACGATGGTTCGGATAAGAATTTTGAGATAAAATTAGTTTTTGAAAATTCCTTCAAAAAATCTCACAAAAATTGCTAAGTCGATATACGAAAATATTTTTTCGCGTTATTGTCAATTTTTATTAGTCAAACAGTTGTACGGAACCTATTTAATATTGATTTGGCTGAAAACAGCTTCAAAATGCGTCACCTGGATGCAAAGTTATAACGATTTGATAAAATTATTGTCTAGCTAAGGTGGATTTCGTATATATATGAATTTACTTGTTATGGAATTTTTTGAAGTTCTATATTCGCCAGACGCACGTGCGAGGTGTCAAAAGACGCGTCTCCGCGCGGGCTAGCGAGCTACGAAATCACTGAAACTATATGCGATACAAAAATTTTGAGTTTTGGTTAAAAAACTGGTTTTTTGACTGAAAAATATGAAAAAACCTGGAATAACCACTACCAAACAGGACTCGGGGTGGCTGAGCGCGCACCGGAATACAGGTAAGGCAGGTAGGTATCTATTGAAACTACTATTAACGATGGTTCGGATAAGAATTTTGAGATAAAATTAGTTTTTGAAAATTCCTTCAAAAAATCTCACAAAAATTGCTAAGTCGATATACGAAAATATTTTTTCGCGTTATTGTCAATTTTTATTAGTCAAACAGTTGTACGGAACCTATTTAATATTGATTTGGCTGAAAACAGCTTCAAAATGCGTCACCTGGATGCAAAGTTATAACGATTTGATAAAATTATTGTCTAGCTTTTTTTTTTTTTTTTTTTTTTTTGGGTGGGAAATTATCAAATAACTTCTCCCGCTCTGGGTGGAGCGGGAGGGAGTGTCAGACTCTTACTGACTAAAACCCACCCGTGTTCCTTCCGTTGCCTGTGTGCCAGGGCCACGATATCCCTTTCGGACAAACTCGCAACCCCGGCAGGCATTGGTCCTGACGGACCCCGTCAGTTTGTGCTGACATCTCTTTGAGGCGCGCGTGGAACACAACGCGCCGTCGACCCGGGCCTGGTCCTTATCGGACGGCGAGCTACCCATCGCTCACCGTCCGCAGGCCCGCGCCTACGGTGGCCGGAAATCGGCTTGCGACTCCCGACGCCCGGGGCGTCTCCTGCGGCGACTAGGGGCATGAGGGCGCGAACCTTGTCTCACCCTCACGCGTTCCGCCTCCTCCTTCGCTAGCATAACTGCTTCGCAGAAGGAGGTGACGGCCTCCCATGCACTCTCGCTCCGAACCATGGCCTGAACCAGGCCCGGACGCGAGAGATCGCCGCCGCCGATCGCCTCCGTGAGGACACGGCGGTGCTCCGCCCAAGCTGGGCAGACCTCCACCGTATGCTCCACCGTGTCCTCCGGGCGATCCACACAGTGGTGACACCCGGGCGTTTCCTCCCGCTTAATCCTAAACAGGAACCTCCCGAAGCATCCATGTCCGGTGAGGACCTGCGTCAGGCGGAAGGTGAGGACGCCGTGGCGCCTCTCCAGCCACTCCTCAAAGAGGGGACTTATCGCCACAATTGTGGCGTGCCCAGCGCTGGGTTGCGACAATCGCATTCTCCATGTCGCCATGAGATCCCTCCGGAGCTCCGTCCGCTGTGCCGCAATTTCTTGCGGCAGCGGAGTTATGCCCCGGAGTTTCGCCTCTTCGCGCCACACCCAAATGTGCGCGAGGACTTTCGCCTCCAGATCCCATGGCGGCAATCCGGCAAGGAGGCTCGCCGCCTCACGGGAGACCGTGCGGTATCCCCGTACCATCCTGATGGCCATGACCCTTTGGGACGCGTTCAACCGCTGCGCTGGTCGCAGCCTCAGAGAACGCGCCCACACCGGTGCCCCGTAAAGGGCCATGGACCGCACGATCCCCGCGTAGAGCCTCCGGCAGGAGGCGTTTGGACCCCCTAGATTGGGCAGGAGCCGCTTCAAAGCAGCCCCGGCCCGCTCCAGTCTGGGAGCCAAACGTCGAAAATGCTCCACGAAGTTCCACCGGCTATCGAGGACGAGTCCCAGGTACTTCATCGTCGACTCGACGCCGATGTGAACCCCTCCCGCCGTTATCTGGGAACCCGACAGTGGCGCGTTCCGAGGACCATAAAAGCACATGGCCTCGGACTTGTGCAATGCCACCTCGAGTCCCAATTGCCGGATCCTATCGACGATTGTCGCAACCCCACGTGCCGCCAGTTCGGCCGCCGCCTGATGCGAACTCCCTTGTGCCAGGACTAGCGTGTCGTCAGCGTAGCAGACTACGCTGACGCCACTAGGGAGGTCGGCGCGCAGCACCCAGTCGTACCCGATGTCCCACAGATGCGGCCCCAGGACCGATCCCTGTGGGACACCGCACGACATCTCTCGCCGGTTCCACTCTCCGTGGTGACCGGGGTAGATGACGGCCCTGTCCGTCAAATAGGCCTCGACCACACGACAGAGGTAGGTCGGCATCCGGTGATACCGAAGTGCCTCCCTAATGCAACTCCAGGGCAGGGTATTGAAGGCATTGGCGATGTCAAGAGACACCGCCAAGACGACCCCACCCCGGGCAACAGCATCCCCCGTCGTGAGGGCTCGAACGCGCATGATGGCATCCACCGTAGAGCGCCCCTTACGGAAACCAAACTGGGTCTCCGCCAAATCCGGCCCCACCCGCACCAGCCGCCCGACAAGGCGGTCTGCAATTACTCTTTCAAAGAGCTTGCCCACCTCGTCGAGCAGCACGATGGGCCGGTAAGCGGACGGAGAGTCCGCCGGGCGCCCTGGTTTCTTTATGAGGACCAGTTTCCCCGTCTTCCAATGAAGTGGAAACTGGCCCCTCTCCAAGCATGCGCTTAGGAGCCCCCTTAGTCGAGGCCCGAGAGCCTCTAAAGCCAGAACCCAGGCTTTTCCAGGCAAGCCATCGGGTCCTGGGGCGGTATTCTTGGCATTCAGCCTACGTACCGCCACTCTCAGATCTACCTCGGTCACCTCTGGAGCATCGTCGTCGTCGGTGTGGTCCGCATCTGGCACCGCAGGAGGCGGAGCCATGGGCGGGGGAGTATGTTCCCCTCGCGAAGGGAACAGAGCGCTCACCACGTCCTCCACGAGCTGGGGCCGGAGACTCTGCGTCAGCGGGGGAGCCCATGGGCGGAGTTTATCTCGCACCCATTTGTAGGGGCGTCCCCACGGGTCTCTGTTGAGAGTCTCCAGCGTCTCCTCGCGGGCCAGTCCTCTGGCCCGCTGGATCTCTGCTCGGAGGGCAGTCTTCGCTGCTCTGTACCCCTCGTATAGCTCCGCCTGAATGGCTTCCGTATCCGGAGGGCGGACACGGAGCCTGCGGTGCCTGGAGTACCGGTGGCGCGCAGCAACGCACGCCTCGCGTAAAGCGGTCAGCTCACGCGACCACCAGTACACCTGGCGCCGGGCACGTCCGGGCTGGACCCGGGGCATTGCCACGTCACATATTTCGGACATGGCCTCCCGGAACCACTCCGCCTCGTCATTGATGTCGGCAGGCCTGTCCGGTGATGACACCCAGGCCTGCACGATCGTGGCTTCCAGGAGAAGCTCCCGGTCCAGCTGCTTCAGCGCCCACCGCGGACCACTCGGGGTCTGTCGGACCGGCGCGCCCGAGGTCTGGGCGGAGACGTCAAACCGGATGTACCGGTGATCGGAATAGGTCTCCACCCCCTCCATGACGCGCCAGTCGATGACACGCGGTGACAGAGCGGGGCTGGCGAACGAGATGTCCACCACTGATTCACCCCGCATCCGCACACACGTGGGGACAGAACCCCGGTTTAGGACGACCAGGCCTGTCTCCAGAGCCCAGTCCTCCACCATCCTGCCCCGTGTGTCCGTATACCGGGAACCCCAAGCCACGTTCTTGGCATTGAAGTCCCCGAGGACGATCACTGGGAGGGGATGGTACCCGACGACGACGATTCTTAACTCCCCAAGGGAGTTGTGGAACTCGGCGAGAGTTCGGTTCGGGGAGAAGTATACTCCCACCACGACAATCTCCCCGAACCGTGCTGCCACGCAACCCCCTCCCCTCTTGACGGCCTCAAGGGACGGGGTACCGGCGGCGGCCGATGAAATAATGGTCACTGAGCCGCTCAGGTCCTCCACCCAGTCGTCCCTGGGCGGGACAAAGTACGGCTCAGCGACCACGGCGATGTTAATCGTCCACTGCGCCATGCTCTGGAGCAAGAGATCCTGAGCGGCGGCGCAGTGGTTGATGTTCGCCTGGAGGAGACGTAATGGGGCCATTTACTGGCACTCCATTTCAGCCCCCTCCTGGGCCCCCTGTGAAGGCCCTGCCGCGGTGGTAGCGGCGGCAGCGACGACGGTGGTGGCGGCAACGGCGGCGGCGATAGTGGCGGCTGCGGCGGTGACGGCGGTGGCGGAGGGCTTGCCTCTGCCCCTGGGTTTGGGGGGGGGAGCGCAGGCCTTGCCCCCAGCCCGGTGATCGGCCGGCTTGCCAGCCGCCGCACAAGCAAAACAGTGCGGCGTGGCATTACAAGAACCGGCCTTGTGACCGGGCTGACCACAGCGGAAACAGTGATCGCTGCGGTCCACCTCCGAGGTGCAACATGCTCCCACGTGGTTACCCACCCGGCAGCGGAAGCACCTCAGAGGTCTGGGTTCCAGCAGTTTAACCTGCGCGGATACCCAGCCCACCCGGAGCCTTCGGCCCTCCCCGGCTATCTTTTGGGCCGCCGACACGGGGCAGCTCACCGTAACGGTTTGCATACCCCTGTTATCAGGACGGATGGTGCCCGCCCTCACCTGCTCGGCAGAGCACCCTCCAGTCCTAGCCACGGCGGCCACAACTTCTTCCGCCGTCACGCAGTCATCCAGGCCCAAAATGCGCATGTCAGCGCACTTAGTAGGCCTGGACACCCGGGCCTCTTCCGCGTTTAAGGACGCCCTGAGCCTTTCGGCAAGGGCGTCAGCGGTAGGGCCGCTGGCCGCCCCGGGGATCTCCAGCATCCGGGCCCCCGTCGCAGTGACCTTCATTCGGAAGCCATCGGCGACGCCGATCTCCTCCAGGTTCACTGCCGCCCACGCCTTAGCGAGCACCTCACGGTAGGTCACGCCCTTCTTCTCCGCTTCCGGCTGTAGTGTGATCACTACAGCTGCGGACTTTGGGGCGCGGAGCCTAGCCGCGGCGCTTCGCTTCTTGCGCCGTTGCCGCCTCTCCTTTTTATTGGCCGCCCTTTTGGCCTTAGCCGCCTTCTTTTTCTCCCCGGCTACTTGCCATTCGGCGTCGGCCGGAGAGGAATTAGAAGGCTGGGGGGGGGGCGACCGTCCTGCCGCAGTGGCTGGGGCCCTTGCCTTCTGAGTCACCGCCACCTGTGCAGCCGTCCCGTCCTTCTTGGGCTTAGGCTGCGCCAATCTGGCCGATTTGGCCAGAGGCGTGGGCTTGGCTGCAGGCTTGGCCGCAGGCTTGGCCGCAGGCTTGGCCGCGGCAGCCACGGTGGCCGCAAAGGTGGCCGGTCTGCTCGCCGCTAGCGGGGGGCGCAAGACAATGCCCTCAAGTACGGAGAACCGGCTGTTGAAGGCAGCCAGCTCTTGCCGCACCAGGGACAAAACCCGGTCCTCCGCCGGCAAGGGCACACCCTGCCCTTGCTGCACCGCTCCATGCGACACCTCCGGAGGGCCAACTTTTCGAAGCCGGGCCAGGTCCGCTCGGAGCTCCTCGTTCTCCTTTCGGAGAAGCTCCATAGCGGCTGTCAGGCGGCCGACCTCCGCCCGCATCTCGGACATTTCGTCCGACGTAAGCCCGGCCTGAAGGGCCCTCGCTGCCGCCATAATGGAGGCCGTAGCAGCGGGTACGACCTTGTCTTTGGAGGCTTGTATCCTCTTCAAGGCCACACCCCTGATCGCTGCTACCACGACCTGCTCAAAACTGCTGGCGACTCGCTCCGCCTTGGAGCCGCCAGCGGCGTCCGGCTCACCACCTGAGGTGTCAGAGGGCCCCTCCATTGGCAGCCTCTCGGCTCCCTGGGCCGGCTCGGCTGGGCTAGCTCGCCTGGGCTCGCTGGCTCGCTGGCCGGCATCCTGGGTGGTGAGCCCTCTGCCCCCACCCCGTCCTTGGACCCCGCCCCGCCGGCCAATTTTCCTCCGGCCCGAGTTCAGCCCCCCATCAGAGGACGACCCCTGGCCGTCCCCTGGCTTGGAGCGCTTCTTTTTGAGGAACTTTGCAGCCCCCACCTCCACGAGCTCCGGGCTCTTAAAAGAGCCCTTCGCGCCAGATGCATCGTCGGACTCCGACCCTGCATCACTCCCTTCCTCTACGGCAACCGGAGTAGCCGGGCGCACAAATTGTGCTCGCGCCTTTGGCACTCTTTGTGCGTTTTGTTTCGGTGCCGAGGACGTACTGGGAATAGAACCCAGCGACTCCTCAACACCGGTAGGTGAGCCACCCTGGCTCAATGCGTCCCCGAAGGACGGGTAAAAATCCGAATTGGATATTGGGCGTTCATTGTCCCCCCCAGAATACGAGGGACTGACCGAGCTCTGCTCGGTGAGGGATTCTCCTACTGCGGAGCAGCAGGTACCCTCCTGGGGTAGTTTGTTTTTATGACTCGCTTCCATATTTTTTGCTGAACACAGCTTTGCCTTTTTTATGGGGTGGGGTCCCCAGACCACTCCTTCACCTCAGTCATGTCTGATGAGCAGACACGTACTAGAGGTGAACCACTCTTCCCACTCTCCAACGATGAGGAGAGAAACGCGCGCCGTCCAGAACACCAACAACTGTTGAAGTCCTCAGACGGCGCGCCCCTCGCGGAAGTCAGATGACATTGACTCCGCCCAATGTCTCTCTTAGTCAGGTCTCTCACTTGAGGCCTTCCGGCATGAGTGGCTCTACCGGCAAAGCCCCCAAGATCATTGAGACACGCAAGCCCCACCACGACGACAACGTGGAGACACACTCGGTGGGGAAAATTATTGTCTAGCTAAGGTGGATTTCGTATATATATGAATTTACTTGTTATGGAATTTTTTGAAGTTCTATATTCGCCAGACGCACGTGCGAGGTGTCAAAAGACGCGTCTCCGCGCGGGCTAGCGAGCTACGAAATCACTGAAACTATATGCGATACAAAAATTTTGAGTTTTGGTTAAAAAACTGGTTTTTTGACTGAAAAATATGAAAAAACCTGGAATAACCACTACCAAACAGGACTCGGGGTGGCTGAGCGCGCACCGGAATACAGGTAAGGCAGGTAGGTATCTATTGAAACTACTATTAACGATGGTTCGGATAAGAATTTTGAGATAAAATTAGTTTTTGAAAATTCCTTCAAAAAATCTCACAAAAATTGCTAAGTCGATATACGAAAATATTTTTTCGCGTTATTGTCAATTTTTATTAGTCAAACAGTTGTACGGAACCTATTTAATATTGATTTGGCTGAAAACAGCTTCAAAATGCGTCACCTGGATGCAAAGTTATAACGATTTGATAAAATTATTGTCTAGCTAAGGTGGATTTCGTATATATATGAATTTACTTGTTATGGAATTTTTTGAAGTTCTATATTCGCCAGACGCACGTGCGAGGTGTCAAAAGACGCGTCTCCGCGCGGGCTAGCGAGCTACGAAATCACTGAAACTATATGCGATACAAAAATTTTGAGTTTTGGTTAAAAAACTGGTTTTTTGACTGAAAAATATGAAAAAACCTGGAATAACCACTACCAAACAGGACTCGGGGTGGCTGAGCGCGCACCGGAATACAGGTAAGGCAGGTAGGTATCTATTGAAACTACTATTAACGATGGTTCGGATAAGAATTTTGAGATAAAATTAGTTTTTGAAAATTCCTTCAAAAAATCTCACAAAAATTGCTAAGTCGATATACGAAAATATTTTTTCGCGTTATTGTCAATTTTTATTAGTCAAACAGTTGTACGGAACCTATTTAATATTGATTTGGCTGAAAACAGCTTCAAAATGCGTCACCTGGATGCAAAGTTATAACGATTTGATAAAATTATTGTCTAGCTAAGGTGGATTTCGTATATATATGAATTTACTTGTTATGGAATTTTTTGAAGTTCTATATTCGCCAGACGCACGTGCGAGGTGTCAAAAGACGCGTCTCCGCGCGGGCTAGCGAGCTACGAAATCACTGAAACTATATGCGATACAAAAATTTTGAGTTTTGGTTAAAAAACTGGTTTTTTGACTGAAAAATATGAAAAAACCTGGAATAACCACTACCAAACAGGACTCGGGGTGGCTGAGCGCGCACCGGAATACAGGTAAGGCAGGTAGGTATCTATTGAAACTACTATTAACGATGGTTCGGATAAGAATTTTGAGATAAAATTAGTTTTTGAAAATTCCTTCAAAAAATCTCACAAAAATTGCTAAGTCGATATACGAAAATATTTTTTCGCGTTATTGTCAATTTTTATTAGTCAAACAGTTGTACGGAACCTATTTAATATTGATTTGGCTGAAAACAGCTTCAAAATGCGTCACCTGGATGCAAAGTTATAACGATTTGATAAAATTATTGTCTAGCTAAGGTGGATTTCGTATATATATGAATTTACTTGTTATGGAATTTTTTGAAGTTCTATATTCGCCAGACGCACGTGCGAGGTGTCAAAAGACGCGTCTCCGCGCGGGCTAGCGAGCTACGAAATCACTGAAACTATATGCGATACAAAAATTTTGAGTTTTGGTTAAAAAACTGGTTTTTTGACTGAAAAATATGAAAAAACCTGGAATAACCACTACCAAACAGGACTCGGGGTGGCTGAGCGCGCACCGGAATACAGGTAAGGCAGGTAGGTATCTATTGAAACTACTATTAACGATGGTTCGGATAAGAATTTTGAGATAAAATTAGTTTTTGAAAATTCCTTCAAAAAATCTCACAAAAATTGCTAAGTCGATATACGAAAATATTTTTTCGCGTTATTGTCAATTTTTATTAGTCAAACAGTTGTACGGAACCTATTTAATATTGATTTGGCTGAAAACAGCTTCAAAATGCGTCACCTGGATGCAAAGTTATAACGATTTGATAAAATTATTGTCTAGCTAAGGTGGATTTCGTATATATATGAATTTACTTGTTATGGAATTTTTTGAAGTTCTATATTCGCCAGACGCACGTGCGAGGTGTCAAAAGACGCGTCTCCGCGCGGGCTAGCGAGCTACGAAATCACTGAAACTATATGCGATACAAAAATTTTGAGTTTTGGTTAAAAAACTGGTTTTTTGACTGAAAAATATGAAAAAACCTGGAATAACCACTACCAAACAGGACTCGGGGTGGCTGAGCGCGCACCGGAATACAGGTAAGGCAGGTAGGTATCTATTGAAACTACTATTAACGATGGTTCGGATAAGAATTTTGAGATAAAATTAGTTTTTGAAAATTCCTTCAAAAAATCTCACAAAAATTGCTAAGTCGATATACGAAAATATTTTTTCGCGTTTTTGTCAATTTTTATTAGTCAAACAGTTGTACGGAACCTATTTAATATTGATTTGGCTGAAAACAGCTTCAAAATGCGTCACCTGGATGCAAAGTTATAACGATTTGATAAAATTATTGTCTAGCTAAGGTGGATTTCGTATATATATGAATTTACTTGTTATGGAATTTTTTGAAGTTCTATATTCGCCAGACGCACGTGCGAGGTGTCAAAAGACGCGTCTCCGCGCGGGCTAGCGAGCTACGAAATCACTGAAACTATATGCGATACAAAAATTTTGAGTTTTGGTTAAAAAACTGGTTTTTTGACTGAAAAATATGAAAAAACCTGGAATAACCACTACCAAACAG
Organism: Tiliacea citrago; assembly: GCA_963921375.1. Classification (NCBI taxonomy): domain Eukaryota; kingdom Metazoa; phylum Arthropoda; class Insecta; order Lepidoptera; family Noctuidae; genus Tiliacea; species Tiliacea citrago. Next base: position 44,523 of record CAWUFJ010000042.1, read on the forward strand.
GACTCGGGGTGGCTGAGCGCGCACCGGAATACAGGTAAGGCAGGTAGGTATCTATTGAAACTACTATTAACGATGGTTCGGATAAGAATTTTGAGATAAAATTAGTTTTTGAAAATTCCTTAAAAAAATCTCACAAAAATTGCTAAGTCGATATACGAAAATATTTTTTCGCGTTATTGTCAATTTTTATTAGTCAAACAGTTGTACGGAACCTATTTAATATTGATTTGGCTGAAAACAGCTTCAAAATGCGTCACCTGGATGCAAAGTTATAACGATTTGATAAAATTATTGTCTAGCTTTTTTTTTTTTTTTTTTTGGGTGGGAAATTATCAAATAACTTCTCCCGCTCTGGGTGGAGCGGGAGGGAGTGTCAGACTTTTACTGACTAAAACCCACCGTGTTCCTTCAGATGCCTGTGTGCCAGGGCCACGATATCCCTTTCGGACAGGCTCGTAACCCTGGCAGGCATTGGCCCTTTCGGACCCCGTCAATTGGTGCTGACGTCTCTTTGAGGCGCGCGTGGAACACAACGCGCCGTCGACCCGGGCTTGGTCCTTATCGGACGGTGAGCTACCCATCGCTCACCGTCCGCAAGCCCGCGCCTACGGTGGCCGGGAATCGGCCTGCGATTCCCGACGCCCGGGGCGTCTCCTGCGGCGACTAAGGGCGCGAGGGCGTTGACTTTGCCTTACCCTCACGCGTTCCGCCTCCTCCTTCGCAAGCATCACTGTTTCGCAGAAGGAGGTGACGGCCTCCCATGCACTCTCGCTCCGAACCATGGCCTGAACCAGGGCCGGACGCGAGAGATCGCCGCCGCCGATCGCTGCCGTGAGGACACGGCGGTGCTCCGCCCAAGCAGGGCAGACCTCCACCGTATGCTCCACCGTGTCCTCCGGGCGATCCACACAGTGGTGACACCCGGGCGTTTCCTCCCGCTTAATCCTAAACAGGAACCTCCCGAAACATCCATGTCCGGTGAGGACCTGCGTCAGGCGGAAGGTGAGGACGCCGTGGCGCCTCTCTAGCCACTCCTCAAAGAGGGGACTTATCGCCACAATTGTGGCGTGCCCAGCGCTGGGTTGCGACAATCGCACTCTCCATGTCGCCATGAGATCGCGCCGGAGCTCCGTCCGCTGTGCCGCGATTTCCTGCGGCAGCGGAGTTATGCCCCGGAGTTTCGCCTCTTCGCGCCACACCCAAATGTGCGCGAGGACTTTCGCCTCCAGATCCCATGGCGGCAGTCCGGCAAGGAGGCTCGCCGCCTCACGGGAGACCGTGCGGTAACCCCGTACCATCCTGATGGCCATGACCCTTTGGGACGCGTTCAACCGCTGCGCTGGTCGCAGCCTCAGAGAACGCGCCCACACCGGTGCCCCGTAAAGGGCCATGGACCGCACGATCCCCACGTAGAGCCTCCGGCAGGAGGCGTTTGGACCCCCCAGATTGGGCAGGAGCCGCTTCAAGGCAGCCCCGGCCCGCTCCAGTCTGGGAGCCAAACGTCGGAAGTGCTCGACGAAGTTCCACCGGCTGTCGAGGACGAGTCCCAGGTACTTCATCGTCGACTCGACGCCGATGTGAACCCCTCCCGCCGTTATCTGGGAACCCGACAGTGGCGCGTTCCGAGGACCATAAAAGCACATGGCCTCGGACTTGTGCAATGCCACCTCGAGTCCCAATTGCCGGATCCTATCGACGATTGTCGCAACCCCACGTGCCGCCAGTTCGGCCGCCGCCTGATGCGAACTCCCTTGTGCCAGGACTAGCGTGTCGTCAGCGTAGCAGACTACGCTGACGCCACTAGGGAGGTCGGCGCGCAGCACCCAGTCGTACCCGATGTCCCACAGATGCGGCCCCAGGACCGATCCCTGTGGGACACCGCACGACATCTCTCGCCGGTTCCACTCTCCTTGGTGACCGGGGTAGATGACGGCCCTGTCCGTCAGATATGCCTCGACTACGCGACAGAGGTAGGTCGGCATCCGGTGATATCGGAGTGCCTCCCTGATGCAACTCCAGGGCAGGGTATTGAAGGCATTGGCGATGTCAAGAGACACCGCCAAGACGACCCCACCCCGGGCCACAGCATCCCCCGTCGTGAGGGCTCGAACGCGCATGATGGCGTCTACCGTAGAGCGACCCTTGCGGAAACCAAACTGGCTCTCCGCCAAATCCGGCCCCACCCGTACCAGCCGCCCGACAAGGCGGTCTGCAATAACTCTTTCAAAGAGCTTGCCCACCTCGTCGAGCAGCACGATGGGCCGGTAAGCGGACGGAGAGTCCGCTGGGCGCCCCGGCTTCTTAATGAGGACCAGTTTCCCCGTCTCCCAACGAAGTGGGAACTGGCCCCTCTCCAAGCATGCGCTTAGGAGCCCTCTTAGTCGAGGCCCGAGAGCCTCCAAGGCCAGAACCCAGGCTTTTCCAGGCAAGCCGTCGGGTCCTGGGGCGGTATTCTTGGCATTCAGCCTACGTACCGCCACTCTCAGGTCTACCTCGGTCACCTCCGAAGAATCGTCGTCGTCGTCGTTGGCGGTGTGGTCCGCATCGGGCACCGCAGGAGGCGGAGCCATGGGCGGGGGAGTATGTTCCCCTCGCGAAGGGAACAGAGCGCTCACCACGTCCTCCACGAGCTGGGGCCGGAGACTCTGCGTCAGTGGGGGAGCCCATGGGCGGAGTTTATCCCGCACCCCTTTGTAGGGGCGTCCCCACGGGTCTCCGTTGAGAGTCTCCAGCGACTCCTCGCGGGCCAGTCCTCTGGCCCGCTGGATCTCCGCTCGGAGGGCGTTCTTAGCCTCTCTGTACCCCTCGTACAGCTCCGCCTGAATGGCTTCCGTATCTGGAGGGCGGATACGGAGCCTGCGGTGCCTGGAATACCGGCGCCGCGCAGCAACACACGCCTCGCGTAACGCGGTCAGCTCGCGCGACCACCAGTACACCTGGCGCCGGGCACGTCCGGGCTGGACCCGGGGCATTGCCACGTCACAAATTTTGGACATGGCCTCCCGGAACCACTCCGCCTCGTCGTTGATGTTGGCAGGCCTGTCCGATGATGACACCCAGGCCTGCACGATCGAGGCTTCCAGGAGGAGCTCCCGGTCCAGCTGCTTCAGCGCCCACCGCGGACCACTCGGGGCCTGTCGGACCGGCGCGCTCAAGGTCGGGGCGGAGACGTCAAACCGTATGTACCGGTGATCGGAATAGGTCTCCACCCCCTCCATGACGTGCCAGTCGATGACACGCGGCGACAGAGCGGGGCTGGCGAACGAGATGTCCACCACTGATTCACCCCGCATCCGCACACACGTGGGGACAGAACCCCGGTTTAGGACGACCAGGCCAGTCTCCAGGGCCCAGTCCTCCACCATCCTGCCCCTCGTGTCCGTATACCGGGAACCCCAAGCCACGTTTTTGGCATTGAAGTCCCCGAGGACGAACACGGGGAGGGGATGGTACCCGACGACGACGACTCTCAGCTCCCCAAGGGAGTTGTGGAACTCGGCGAGAGTTCGGTTCGGGGAGAAGTAAACTCCTACCACGACAATCTCCCCGAACCGTGCTGCCACGCAACCCTGTCCCCTCTTGACGGCCTCGAGGGACGGGGTACCGGCGGCGGCTGACGAAATTAGGGTCACTGAGCCGCTCAGGTCCTCCACCCAGTCATCCCTGGGCGGGACAAAGTACGGCTCAGCGACCACGGCGATGTTAATCGACCACTGCGCCATGCTCTGGAGCAACAGATCCTGAGCGGCGGCGCAGTGGTTGATGTTCGCCTGGAGGAGGCGTAATGGGGCCATTTATTGGCAGTCCATTCGAGCTTCCTCCCGGGCCCCTTGAGATGGCCCTGCCGCGGTGTTAGCGGCGACGACTGCAGTAGAGGCGGCAACGGCGGCTGCAATGGTGGCGGCTGCGGCGGTGACGACAGGGTTGGAGGGCTTGCCCCTTCCCCTGGGTTTGGGAGGGGGAGCGCAGGCCTTACCCCCAGCCCGGTGATCGGCCGGCTTGCCAGCCGCCGCACATGCAAAACAGTGCGGCGTGGCTTTACAAGAACCGGCTTTGTGACCGGGCTGACCACAGCGGAAGCAGTTGTCGCTGCGGTCCACCTCCGAGGTGCAGTGTGCTCCCACGTGGTGACCCACGCGGCAGCGGAAGCACCTCAGGGGTCTGGGTTCCAGCAGTTTCACCTGCGCGGATACCCAGCCCACCCGGAGTCTTCGGCCCTCCCCGGCTATCTTTTGCGCCACCGACACGGGGCAGCTCACCGTTATGGCTTGCATGCCCGTGGTGTCAGGGCGGATGGAGCCTGCCCTCACCTGCTCGGCAGGGCACCCCCCAGTCTTAGCCACGGCGGCCACAACGTCCTCCGCCGTCACGCAGTCGTCCAGGCCCAGGATGCGTATGTCGGCGGACTTTGTGGGCCTGGACACTCGGACCTCCTCCGCATTGAGGGACGCCCTCAGTCTCTCGGCCAGGGCGTCAGCGGTCGGGCCGCTTGCCGTACCGGGGATTTCGAGCATCCGGGCTCCAGTCGCCGTGACTTTCATTCTGAGGCCCTCGGTGACGCCGATCTCCTCTAGGTTGACCGCCTTCCACGCCTTCGTTAGCACTTCGCGGTACGACACGCCCTTCTTTGCCGCTTCCGGCTGTAGCGTAATCACTACAGCTGCGGACTTCGGGGCGCGGAGCCTAGCCGCGACGCCACGCTTCTTGCGTTGCTGCCGCCTTTCCTTATTTTTAGCCGCCCTTGCTGCCTTGCCCGCCTTCCTGCTCTCCCCGGCTACCTGCCATTCGGCGTTGGCCGTAGAGGAATTAGGAGGCGGGGGGGGCAGAGGCGACCGTCCCGCCACCACGGCTGGGGCCCTCGCCTTCTGCGCAGCCATCTGCGCAGCCGTCCTGCCCTTCTTGGGGTTGAGCGGCACCGCTTTCACCGGAGGCGCGGGTTTGGCCGCGGCGTTGGCCGCAGGCTTAGCCACAGGCTTAGCCGCAGGCTTAACCGCGGGCGTGGCCGAGGCAGCCACGGTGGCGGCAAAAGTGGCCGGCCTGCTCGCCGCTAGCGGTGGGCGCAGTACTATGCCCTCCAATACGGAGAACCGGTTGCTGAGTGCAGCCAGCTCCTGTCGCACCAGGGTCAGAACGCGGTCCTCCGCCTGCAAGGGCAGGCCCTGCCCATGCTGCGCTCCCCCCTGGGGCACCTCCCGTGGTCCAGCTCCTCGAAGCTGGGCCAGGTCCGCTCGGAGCTCCTCATTCTCCTTTCGGAGAAGCTCCATGGCGGCTATCAATCGGCCGACCTCGTCCGACGAGGGGGGGGGACTTGGGGGGCTCTCGCTGCCGCCAAAATGGAGGCAATGGCAGCGGGGACGACCTTGTCTTTTGAGGACTGAATCCTCTTCAAGGCCACCCCCCTGATCGCTGCAGTCACGACCTCCTCGAAACTACTACTGGCCGCTCCCTTCGCCTTGGAGCTGCCAGCGGCGTCCGGCTCACCGCCCGAGGACTCAGAGAGGGCCGCCCTGCGGCTGGTCTCTCCAAGTTTTTCTTCTACCTCCATTTGATCCGGGGTGGTGAGCCCTCTGCCCACCCCCCGTTTCCGAACCCCACCCCGGCTGCTGATCTTTTTGCGAGCCGTGCTTATTCCATCTTCAGAGGACGACCCCTGGCCGTCCCCTGGTTTGGAGCGCTTGAAGAACTTGCTGTTCTTCTTCTCTGCAGCCCCCACATCAACGCGCGCCAGGCTCTTAAAAGAGCCCTTCGCGCCCTTCGCGCCAGATGCGGCGTCGGACTCCGACTCCGCATCACTCCACTCCTCTTCTACGTCTTTTGGTTTTGTTTGGTTTTTTAGGTTTTCCATTATTATTCCCACGAGTGTGGGGGATCTAAAAAGTCCTTCCTAGGGTTACCCCCTGTGCCTAGGTAAGTGTGACATTTGTAACCCAACCCAGAGATTCCACTGGTCCCTGGCTGGGGGTGCGCTCACGACTGATGCGCCACCTATAACTACAAAGTTACAGATGACACTACTCCTCAGCCATTCATACCCTCGCCGCGCACCAAAACTTGATATTAGAGGAATTTTTTATAGAGGTTTACATCCTCGCGATCCGGGCGACTAAGCCAAGATCCTCGTCCCGTTCCGAGTCACAAAACATGACCGTGATCTCTTTCCGGATTACGATTTCGACGGGTGCAGACTCCTGCTGCTAGCTCGTTGGCAGGGTGAGTGCACAACGAGCGCCGCCCCTGCTTCTCCAAAATGGAGAAACGTCCACCAATTTCGGCCTGTTTGGGCCCGTCCTCCACGGACTATCCTTACCCTAACTTAACCTAACCTAACTATATTAATTATATGTACATTTTATTAAAACTATCTTAATTATATATACAAAATATGGTATATACAATATAATTGACTATCTATCCTAACTTAACCTAACCACTGGGGTCGTCCACCGCGGACTATATCGTCCGCCTTCCCACTCTGCGTCCGCTCGACCTCCCTTTGTTAGCAGAGGGGGGGAGCGGACGACCGACGATCGGCCTCACCAGACCTAAGAGCCTTAGGCTCTCCCCCCCACGCAGAAATCCGCCGCAGTCAACACCCTCTCCGACATGGAGAGACTATTGGCCGCGCCCAGGGTGCACCGGCCCAACGACTGCTCTTTCCCCCGAACGTATTCGCAAGGAACGAGCAGCAGTCAAGCACACGAGGAGGTTTTCTGCACGCACCCCATTATTGTCTAGCTAAGGTGGATTTCGTATATATATGAATTTACTTGTTATGGAATTTTTTGAAGTTCTATATTCGCCAGACGCACGTGCGAGGTGTCAAAAGACGCGTCTCCGCGCGGGCTAGCGAGCTACGAAATCACTGAAACTATATGCGATACAAAAATTTTGAGTTTTGGTTAAAAAACTGGTTTTTTGACTGAAAAATATGAAAAAACCTGGAATAACCACTACCAAACAGGACTCGGGGTGGCTGAGCGCGCACCGGAATACAGGTAAGGCAGGTAGGTATCTATTGAAACTACTATTAACGATGGTTCGGATAAGAATTTTGAGATAAAATTAGTTTTTGAAAATTCCTTCAAAAAATCTCACAAAAATTGCTAAGTCGATATACGAAAATATTTTTTCGCGTTATTGTCAATTTTTATTAGTCAAACAGTTGTACGGAACCTATTTAATATTGATTTGGCTGAAAACAGCTTCAAAATGCGTCACCTGGATGCAAAGTTATAACGATTTGATAAAATTATTGTCTAGCTAAGGTGGATTTCGTATATATATGAATTTACTTGTAATGGAATTTTTTGAAGTTCTATATTCGCCAGACGCACGTGCGAGGTGTCAAAAGACGCGTCTCCGCGCGGGCTAGCGAGCTACGAAATCACTGAAACTATATGCGATACAAAAATTTTGAGTTTTGGTTAAAAAACTGGTTTTTTGACTGAAAAATATGAAAAAACCTGGAATAACCACTACCAAACAGGACTCGGGGTGGCTGAGCGCGCACCGGAATACAGGTAAGGCAGGTAGGTATCTATTGAAACTACTATTAACGATGGTTCGGATAAGAATTTTGAGATAAAATTAGTTTTTGAAAATTCCTTCAAAAAATCTCACAAAAATTGCTAAGTCGATATACGAAAATATTTTTTCGCGTTATTGTCAATTTTTATTAGTCAAACAGTTGTACGGAACCTATTTAATATTGATTTGGCTGAAAACAGCTTCAAAATGCGTCACCTGGATGCAAAGTTATAACGATTTGATAAAATTATTGTCTAGCTAAGGTGGATTTCGTATATATATGAATTTACTTGTTATGGAATTTTTTGAAGTTCTATATTCGCCAGACGCACGTGCGAGGTGTCAAAAGACGCGTCTCCGCGCGGGCTAGCGAGCTACGAAATCACTGAAACTATATGCGATACAAAAATTTTGAGTTTTGGTTAAAAAACTGGTTTTTTGACTGAAAAATATGAAAAAACCTGGAATAACCACTACCAAACAGGACTCGGGGTGGCTGAGCGCGCACCGGAATACAGGTAAGGCAGGTAGGTATCTATTGAAACTACTATTAACGATGGTTCGGATAAGAATTTTGAGATAAAATTAGTTTTTGAAAATTCCTTCAAAAAATCTCACAAAAATTGCTAAGTCGATATACGAAAATATTTTTTCGCGTTATTGTCAATTTTTATTAGTCAAACAGTTGTACGGAACCTATTTAATATTGATTTGGCTGAAAACAGCTTCAAAATGCGTCACCTGGATGCAAAGTTATAACGATTTGATAAAATTATTGTCTAGCTAAGGTGGATTTCGTATATATATGAATTTACTTGTTATGGAATTTTTTGAAGTTCTATATTCGCCAGACGCACGTGCGAGGTGTCAAAAGACGCGTCTCCGCGCGAGCTAGCGAGCTACGAAATCACTGAAACTATATGCGATACAAAAATTTTGAGTTTTGGTTAAAAAACTGGTTTTTTGACTGAAAAATATGAAAAAACCTGGAATAACCACTACCAAACAGGACTCGCGGTGGCTGAGCGCGCACCGGAATACAGGTAAGGCAGGTAGGTATCTATTGAAACTACTATTAACGATGGTTCGGATAAGAATTTTGAGATAAAATTAGTTTTTGAAAATTCCTTCAAAAAATCTCACAAAAATTGCTAAGTCGATATACGAAAATATTTTTTCGCGTTTTTGTCAATTTTTATTAGTCAAACAGTTGTACGGAACCTATTTAATATTGATTTGGCTGAAAACAGCTTCAAAATGCGTCACCTGGATGCAAAGTTATAACGATTTGATAAAATTATTGTCTAGCTAAGGTGGATTTCGTGAATTTACTTGTTATGGAATTTTTTGAAGTTCTATATTCGCCAGACGCACGTGCGAGGTGTCAAAAGACGCGTCTCCGCGCGGGCTAGCGAGCTACGAAATCACTGAAACTATATGCGATACAAAAATTTTGAGTTTTGGTCAAAAAACTGGTTTTTTGACTGAAAAATATGAAAAAACCTGGAATAACCACTACCAAACAGGACTCGGGGTGGCTGAGCGCGCACCGGAATACAGGTAAGGCAGGTAGGTATCTATTGAAACTACTATTAACGATGATTCGGATAAGAATTTTGAGATAAAATTAGTTTTTGAAAATTCCTTCAAAAAATCTCACAAAAATTGCTAAGTCGATATACGAAAATATTTTTTCGCGTTTTTGTCAATTTTTATTAGTCAAACAGTTGTACGGAACCTATTTAATATTGATTTGGCTGAAAACAGCTTCAAAATGCGTCACCTGGATGCAAAGTTATAACGATTTGATAAAATTATTGTCTAGCTAAGGTGGATTTCGTATATATATGAATTTACTTGTTATGGAATTTTTTGAAGTTCTATATTCGCCAGACGCACGTGCGAGGTGTCAAAAGACGCGTCTCCGCGCGGGCTAGCGAGCTACGAAATCACTGAAACTATATGCGATACAAAAATTTTGAGTTTTGGTCAAAAAACTGGTTTTTTGACTGAAAAATATGAAAAAACCTGGAATAACCACTACCAAACAGGACTCGGGGTGGCTGAGCGCGCACCGGAATACAGGTAAGGCAGGTAGGTATCTATTGAAACTACTATTAACGATGGTTCGGATAAGAATTTTGAGATAAAATTAGTTTTTGAAAATTCCTTCAAAAAATCTCACAAAAATTGCTAAGTCGATATACGAAAATATTTTTTCGCGTTATTGTCAATTTTTATTAGTCAAACAGTTGTACGGAACCTATTTAATATTGATTTGGCTGAAAACAGCTTCAAAATGCGTCACCTGGATGCAAAGTTATAACGATTTGATAAAATTATTGTCTAGCTAAGGTGGATTTCGTATATATATGAATTTACTTGTTATGGAATTTTTTGAAGTTCTATATTCGCCAGACGCACGTGCGAGGTGTCAAAAGACGCGTCTCCGCGCGGGCTAGCGAGCTACGAAATCACTGAAACTATATGCGATACAAAAATTTTGAGTTTTGGTTAAAAAACTGGTTTTTTGACTGAAAAATATGAAAAAACCTGGAATAACCACTACCAAACAGGACTCGGGGTGGCTGAGCGCGCACCGGAATACAGGTAAGGCAGGTAGGTATCTATTGAAACTACTATTAACGATGGTTCGGATAAGAATTTTGAGATAAAATTAGTTTTTGAAAATTCCTTCAAAAAATCTCACAAAAATTGCTAAGTCGATATACGAAAATATTTTTTCGCGTTATTGTCAATTTTTATTAGTCAAACAGTTGTACGGAACCTATTTAATATTGATTTGGCTGAAAACAGCTTCAAAATGCGTCACCTGGATGCAAAGTTATAACGATTTGATAAAATTATTGTCTAGCTAAGGTGGATTTCGTATATATATGAATTTACTTGTTATGGAATTTTTTGAAGTTCTATATTCGCCAGACGCACGTGCGAGGTGTCAAAAGACGCGTCTCCGCGCGGGCTAGCGAGCGAGCTACGAAATCACTGAAACTATATGCGATACAAAAATTTTGAGTTTTGGTCAAAAAACTGGTTTTTTTTTGACTGAAAAATATGAAAAAACCTGGAATAACCACTACCAAACAGGACTCGGGGTGGCTGAGCGCGCACCGGAATACAGGTAAGGCAGGTAGGTATCTATTGAAACTGCCAAGACTCCTTCTGCCTCCAAGAAGGCATCCCGTCCCCCACCCATTATCATTCAAGATAAGGGCAGGTGGACGGAAGTTTCACAAAGGTGCAGTGATCTTAGGATCAATTTCACCAGTGCCGTCAGCACACAGCCAGGAATCAAAGTTTCCGTTCCTACGTCGAACGATTACAGGGAACTTACAAAACTTCTTCGGGCGAGAGGAATCTCATTCCACTCGTACACCCTCCCCGAGGATCGTCAGATACGCGTGGTGATCCGTAGGATCCCCAGTGAGATCGCCACGGACGACATAAAGGCAGACCTAGAGAGACAGGGGATCCCTGTCCTCGAAGTGCACAGGATGCACCGATCCAGAGGTGGATCCGCATACGACATGGTTCTTTTCGTATGCCCACAAACTGAAGGGCATCACCCAATCTTCAAGGTTAGCTCGATATGCTACCTTAAGGGCTTCGACGTCCAGAAGCCCCACAAATCAAGCATCATAGGCCAATGCCACAGATGCCAGCTATACGGACACGCGCAAAAGAACTGCTTTGCGAAACCCAGGTGCGTCAAGTGCCTGGGCGAGCACGGCACTTCTGAGTGCACCCGTCCAATGGACCGTGCCCTCTGCACCGAACCTCCCAGCTGCGTCCTATGCGGCCAACAGGGTCACCCAGCCAAGTACCGTGGCTGTCCTAAAGCCCCGAAGTCATCTTCCTCGAAGCTGACCAAGCGTTTCGACGCGAGGCAGCAACGAGAGCACCCCGGGTACCCCGCTACCCTGTCTCAACCTCCGCAGCGTCTGAGCCCTCAAAGGTCCAGTCCGTGGAATTATTTTAACCACCAGCAGGCCTTCCCTGCCTTCGGCCAATATATGGCCCCTCCTCTCCATCCTCAACCTCTGATGATGGACCCCAATATTCGCGCTCAACGTGCTCAACTGGCACCCGCCGCTAATACCGCGCTTCCCGCGGCTCGCGCGCCTCTCGCACCCCGCGCGGCTCCCGCGCCCGCCGCGCCCCGCGCGCCTCTCGCGCCCCGTGTACCTGAGCCAGCTCCTAAAGCCGCTCCCGTCGCCGCTCCCGTCGCCACCACTCGCGCGCCCCCTAAACCCGCGACTTCTTCAGTTGGCGCCGTCGCTAACGCACTAGACGCGTTTAATGTGATCACGAGCACATTCAACGTGTTCATGTCTCCTCGCGCCATTCAAATGGCCGGGGAATTAGTCAAGGCTCAATCCTCTGGCAATCTTTATCAGATCCAGAGCATATTCAATGCGTACCCGGAAATTACGCAAGTCCTCAACACCTTCGCGAAACGGCCCTAATATGTATAATACGGCCCCCGCAAGAACTAAACTCAGATCCCTCAAGTTAGGCTTTTTCAATGCCAACGGCATTAGGGGACAACGCGACGAAGTCGCCGAGTTCCTCCGCGTCCACAAGTTAGATATTCTCCTAGTACAGGAAACCTTCCTCAAGCCGAGCCATCGAAACCCGTCAATTGCGAACTATCGCATGGTTCGCAATGACAGGTCTCGATGCCACAAGGGCGGCACCTTGATCTATTATAGAACCCCTCTATACTGTATTCCTCTCGACCCTCCAACTCTCTCGTGTCTTGAAGTGTCTGCATGTAGACTAGGCATGTCAGGTCATAGACCGATTACGATAGTTTCGGCTTACATGCCGCCCACCGCGACCTCGTCAGCAGACGGTCTCAAACTGCTCTCTGACGATCTTTCAATTCTTTTTGGCCTGAGCGAATCCGTTATCATAGCGGGTGACCTCAACGCCAAACACCCGGCCTGGAATAGTACCAGTACCACGTTCCGAGGCAGACACTTGTTTGACCTCTGCCCCGTCCTAAACTTTGACGTCATCGCCCCGATGACGCCCACCCACTACCCTCACGACCCCAACCATACCCCTGACGTATTGGACATAGCGCTCCTAAAGAATATCAACCTCCGGTTGGATTCGATAGAGGCGATGGACGAACGGACTCCCTGACCCGGACGAACCCTCTCGTAGCAAAGTAGTCACGGACTGGAGGAAAGTAAGCGATCGCTTGAAATCCACCACTTCGCCTCTACTAGACTCTATACCAGATCAGTTTACCTCAATCGCTGACACGACGGCCGCGATCGGCTCACTCACGGAACACGTACAATCGGTCCTGAACGATTGTTCAAGGCAAGCTCCGGCGATGGACGAACATCGCTTGAGGCTGCCGGACGATGTGCGTGAACTGCTGACTGAGAAGAACGCGGCTACTCGTGCCTACGACGTCTTCCCCTGTGACGCCAACAAAGCTCACATGCGCTATTTGCAGAGATCTGTAAGGACACGCATGGCCGAGCTGCGTGACGGTAACTGGGACAAGATGTTGAGCGAGCTAGAGCCCACTCATCTGGCATTCTGGGAACTTCAGAGGAAACTCAAGTCCCAGCAAGTAGTCTCTATGCCTCCCCTGACACGACCCGACAGGACGATAGCATTCGACGACATCGACAGGGCTGAATGCCTAGCTGACAGCCTCGAGACCCAGTGCTCGCCCAGCTCTCAACCAGTAGACCAGGCTCACCTCGCCGAGGTGGATGCCGAAGTCGAACGTAGAGCCTCTCTCCCTCCGGTCGAAGACCCTGATTGTCCTCTAGACCCCGTCTCCCCGGACGAGGTTCACGATATAATCAAGGGTCTGAAACCCCGTAAAGCCCCTGGATCAGACGGTATCACCAATAGGGTGGTCCAGTTGTTCCCGGCTCACCTGATCATGCTAATGACCACCATCTTCAATGGTGCTCTTAGTAACAACATTTTTCCACAATCGTGGAAAAATGCCACCGTCATCGGTATCCCGAAGCCCGGCAAGCCTAAGACCGAGCCTTCCAGTTACCGTCCCATCAGTTTGCTCGACGTTTTCGGCAAGGTCTATGAGAGGCTTATTTATAAGCGTCTCAGAGACTACGCCGAGACGAAGGGGCTCATCCCCAACGAACAGTTCGGTTTTAGAACCCAACATTCTTGCGTACAACAGGTCCACCGTATCATAGAACACATAAGCGCCGGTTTCCAGCGCGGGTTCATGACGGGTGCTGTGTTCTTCGATATCGCGAAAGCGTTCGACAAAGTCTGGCACAACGGCTTATTGTATAAGCTATACAAATTCGGTGTGCCAGATCGTCTCGTGCTCATCTTACGGGACTATTTGTTGAACCGCACCTTCCGCTATCGCATCGAGGGTGCGCTCTCTTCCCCTCATCCGATCCGCGCAGGCGTCCCTCAGGGGTCTGTGCTGGCTCCGCTCATTTTTACGCTGTTCTCCAGTGACATCCCGAAAAGTAGAAAGGCGCAGTTAGCTCTGTTCGCAGACGACACGGCCATCTACTACACCGGCCGCAGTCAAGACCAGATCTCCCGCATCCTACAGACCGAAGTCAACAGACTCGGTGACTGGTTCAGGAAGTGGAGGATCGAGGTCAATCCTGATAAGAGCCAAGCGGTCCTCTTTTCTAGGCCCCGGCGTAGACCGGACCTACCACGACAGATCAAGATGTTCGGCAAGCCTATCCCTTGGGAGAAGCGAGCCAAATATCTCGGTGTGATCTTAGATCACCACATTTCGTTCGCTGAGCACATAAAGCAAGTGCGTTCGCGCGCTGCTTTCGCTCTCGGTAGGCTTCATTGCGTTCTGAACTCACGCAGCAAGTTGTCCCTTAAGGGCAAATTGCGTATTTACACAGCGTGCATCCGGCCGATTATGACGTACGCGTGTGCCGCTTTCGCACACGCCCGTCCCCATCTCATTCACAGAATGCAGGCACTTCAAAACCGATTTCTCCGTAAAATTACGGACGCTCCATGGTTCGTTCGGAACGAAACCCTACACGTAGATCTTAGAATCCCCACCATCAAGCAGTTTTTGAAACGCGCGACAAAGCGGTTCTTCGAGTCCGCAGATAGACATCGCAACCCCTTGGTTGTGCAGGCAGCTAGCTATAGGCCATCTCAAATCAGTAAGACTCGCCGACCTAGGCATACTCTCTTAGACCCGGATGACCCCATTACTCTCCTTCAGGAAAGCAATAGGGCCACAAGTACAGTGCACAAACACAAACCGTCATTCCGTCCTCGCCGCCGAGGTACCACGCGAAGATCAAGAATAAATTGTTCCCCCCGTCCCTTGCACGTCGAACCGCCAGCCCCGAGGCTGAGTGAGCCGTAGCATTTAATAGTAATCCCCGTTAATAATCATGAATTTAAACTTTTGATCCAGCCCGTCCCCAATTTGCTTTGTTTTTCCCCAACGACGCCCTAAGCCGAGGTTCGTACCCCACAGGGGGTGCCCTTAGAGCGCTGTCGTTTAGTTTTTAATACTTTTATTTACGCTCCTGGCTGGAGGCTTTAAGCTAATACCTTAGGGCAGCCACAGGAAAGACCGGTTAAGCAGTCACGGCCTCTCAAGGTCAACTGCGAGATGCCATATAAAAAAAAAAAAAAAAAAAAAAACTATTGAAACTACTATTAACGATGGTTCGGATAAGAATTTTGAGATAAAATTAGTTTTTGAAAATTCCTTCAAAAAATCTCACAAAAATTGCTAAGTCGATATACGAAAATATTTTTTCGCGTTATTGTCAATTTTTATTAGTCAAACAGTTGTACGGAACCTATTTAATATTGATTTGGCTGAAAACAGCTTCAAAATGCGTCACCTGGATGCAAAGTTATAACGATTTGATAAAATTATTGTCTAGCTAAGGTGGATTTCGTATATATATGAATTTACTTGTTATGGAATTTTTTGAAGTTCTATATTCGCCAGACGCACGTGCGAGGTGTCAAAAGACGCGTCTCCGCGCGGGCTAGCGAGCTACGAAATCACTGAAACTATATGCGATACAAAAATTTTGAGTTTTGGTTAAAAAACTGGTTTTTTGACTGAAATATATGAAAAAACCTGGAATAACCACTACCAAACAGGACTCGGGGTGGCTGAGCGCGCACCGGAATACAGGTAAGGCAGGTAGGTATCTATTGAAACTACTATTAACGATGGTTCGGATAAGAATTTTGAGATAAAATTAGTTTTTGAAAATTCCTTCAAAAAATCTCACAAAAATTGCTAAGTCGATATACGAAAATATTTTTTCGCGTTTTTGTCAATTTTTATTAGTCAAACAGTTGTACGGAACCTATTTAATATTGATTTGGCTGAAAACAGCTTCAAAATGCGTCACCTGGATGCAAAGTTATAACGATTTGATAAAATTATTGTCTAGCTAAGGTGGATTTCGTATATATATGAATTTACTTGTTATGGAATTTTTTGAAGTTCTATATTCGCCAGACGCACGTGCGAGGTGTCAAAAGACGCGTCTCCGCGCGGGCTAGCGAGCTACGAAATCACTGAAACTATATGCGATACAAAAATTTTGAGTTTTGGTCAAAAAACTGGTTTTTTGACTGAAAAATATGAAAAAACCTGGAATAACCACTACCAAACAGGACTCGGGGTGGCTGAGCGCGCACCGGAATACAGGTAAGGCAGGTAGGTATCTATTGAAACTACTATTAACGATGGTTCGGATAAGAATTTTGAGATAAAATTAGTTTTTGAAAATTCCTTCAAAAAATCTCACAAAAATTGCTAAGTCGATATACGAAAATATTTTTTCGCGTTATTGTCAATTTTTATTAGTCAAACAGTTGTACGGAACCTATTTAATATTGATTTGGCTGAAAACAGCTTCAAAATGCGTCACCTGGATGCAAAGTTATAACGATTTGATAAAATTATTGTCTAGCTAAGGTGGATTTCGTATATATATGAATTTACTTGTTATGGAATTTTTTGAAGTTCTATATTCGCCAGACGCACGTGCGAGGTGTCAAAAGACGCGTCTCCGCGCGGGCTAGCGAGCTACGAAATCACTGAAACTATATGCGATACAAAAATTTTGAGTTTTGGTTAAAAAACTGGTTTTTTGACTGAAATATATGAAAAAACCTGGAATAACCACTACCAAACAGGACTCGGGGTGGCTGAGCGCGCACCGGAATACAGGTAAGGCAGGTAGGTATCTATTGAAACTACTATTAACGATGGTTCGGATAAGAATTTTGAGATAAAATTAGTTTTTGAAAATTCCTTCAAAAAATCTCACAAAAATTGCTAAGTCGATATACGAAAATATTTTTTCGCGTTTTTGTCAATTTTTATTAGTCAAACAGTTGTACGGAACCTATTTAATATTGATTTGGCTGAAAACAGCTTCAAAATGCGTCACCTGGATGCAAAGTTATAACGATTTGATAAAATTATTGTCTAGCTAAGGTGGATTTCGTATATATATGAATTTACTTGTTATGGAATTTTTTGAAGTTCTATATTCGCCAGACGCACGTGCGAGGTGTCAAAAGACGCGTCTCCGCGCGGGCTAGCGAGCTACGAAATCACTGAAACTATATGCGATACAAAAATTTTGAGTTTTGGTCAAAAAACTGGTTTTTTGACTGAAAAATATGAAAAAACCTGGAATAACCACTACCAAACAGGACTCGGGGTGGCTAAGCGCGCACCGGAATACAGGTAAGGCAGGTAGGTATCTATTGAAACTACTATTAACGATGGTTCGGATAAGAATTTTGAGATAAAATTAGTTTTTGAAAATTCCTTCAAAAAATCTCACAAAAATTGCTAAGTCGATATACGAAAATATTTTTTCGCGTTATTGTCAATTTTTATTAGTCAAACAGTTGTACGGAACCTATTTAATATTGATTTGGCTGAAAACAGCTTCAAAATGCGTCACCTGGATGCAAAGTTATAACGATTTGATAAAATTATTGTCTAGCTAAGGTGGATTTCGTATATATATGAATTTACTTGTTATGGAATTTTTTGAAGTTCTATATTCGCCAGACGCACGTGCGAGGTGTCAAAAGACGCGTCTCCGCGCGGGCTAGCGAGCTACGAAATCACTGAAACTATATGCGATACAAAAATTTTGAGTTTTGGTCAAAAAACTGGTTTTTTGACTGAAAAATATGAAAAAACCTGGAATAACCACTACCAAACAGGACTCGGGGTGGCTGAGCGCGCACCGGAATACAGGTAAGGCAGGTAGGTATCTATTGAAACTACTATTAACGATGGTTCGGATAAGAATTTTGAGATAAAATTAGTTTTTGAAAATTCCTTCAAAAAATCTCACAAAAATTGCTAAGTCGATATACGAAAATATTTTTTCGCGTTATACCCGTCCTGCCCGACCTGCCGGTCTTGTCCTGCCGGTCCCTGGGGGACCCGACACCGAATACCGGAAGGCCCAGATGGAGGGCCTTATACTGGGTAGGGGACTAGTTGTCCATAACGTGGAAGGTCAACCGCCCACATTCTGCGGTCCGAACGGCCAGTCCAACGTGGACCTGACTCTGTCAAACAGAGGCCTAACGGTGTCACAGTGGACAGTGCACGAGGGAGTGAGCGTGAGCGACCATCAGCTCATTACGTTTGAGGTTGGCGTGGGCACCGCAGGGACAGCGGGTCGGGCTGAGGCGCAGGCTGACTTAACGGTATCCTTCCGGGAGAAGGGAGTAGATTACGAGCGGTTTCGCAATGTGCTCCACAATAGGATGGGCAGGCTTCAGACCTGGAAGCCGGCACAAGTAATCTGCTCCCAATACTCCGACATTCTCTCCAGCGCTGCGGAGGTATGCCTTGGTAAGAGAGGGAGGAGGAATACCGGGGGGTACGAGTGGTGGACACCAGAATTGGACCAGCAGCGGCGGAAGGTGTATGGTGCACGGCGAGCCTGGCAACAAGCATGCAAGAACAGGGATGTCAGGGAGGGCGAGAAGCTAAACTCGCTGCATGCGGCGAGGGCAGCATATAAGGCCGCTATGCGGGACACAGAACTGGCCTACTTCCGTGGCATTGCGGAGTCCGGGAACGACGACCCATGGGGGCTAGCATACAGAGCCGCGTCGGGCAGAGTGCGCCCCCCCGCCAATGTCATGCAAGGGGTCAGTTTATTGGAGGGATATACAATGACTGCGGAAGGTACCGCGGCGGGCCTCCTTGGCATCTTGTGCCCGGATGACGACCCCGGCAGGGATACTGCCTATCCCCGGCAGGTCAGGCTCGCAGCAGCATGTTCCCCAACAGGACAGGAATCCGACCCACCCAGCAGGGCGGCGCTGGAGCGCATCATCAGGGAGCTCCCAAATACGGCCCCGGGCCCGGATGGCCTTACGGCCCGCATAATTAAACAGGCTTATAAGGTGAGCGGAGCAGAGATGCTGTTGATGTACACGGCGTGCGTCAGCGAAGGTGTGTTCCCGGAGATATGGAAGGTAGGCAGATTGGTCGTCCTGCCAAAGGGCAACGATCGGCCGCTCTCGGATCCAAAGGCGTACAGACCCATTACCCTTTTACCAACTCTGGGGAAGGTTCCCGGACACGGACAACCCACCACCTCCCATGGCCCCACCGACATCATGTCATATGGGCCGAATCTCAAGGAGACGGCTGCGGACATAGCCCGTCCATGGACGCACTATCACCGCAGTCGCTTCTTGACTCCTTTACAAGTTATCTCGTCCTGTCCCCTTTCTGCCTTTCCCCCCATTCTGGGGCGGCACTCTAGCGCCCCACTTGCGGGCAACGGCACACGAACGCCTTCGCCGCCGGGCTAGCCATACACTGCTAGCCATATATACATATAAATAATACTCCTTTCCGTCCTTTTTTTTTTTTTTTTTTTTTTTTTTTTTTTTTTTTTTTTTTTTTCCTCTTTTATCCCTGATTCTTTGGTTTTGATCGGTTAATATATCCTTTTTTTTTTTTTTTTTTTTTTTTTTTTTTTCCTTATCTTTCCTTCTTTTACCTATGTATACAATTTTTTTTTTTTTGTCTTCCTAACTTGTAGGCTTCCGCCTACACTACGCGCCTTATACACTGTTAGGTAACCCAACCCACCCCAAGCCTAACCTGGGTCTTCTTCTTCGTCGTCCTCATCATCATCATCATCCTTGCTGACTCTTTCCAGCTCGCTCCTAATCCTGTGCCAGCTGTGCGCAAAGTCCCTGAGCCGTCGGAAGTTGGCCTCCGACGCAACGAGATCAGCGTAGTAGACTGGCCCCTCCTCCACGCGAGTGATCCCATCCATCATCACACTGCGCTGATCGTCATACATGGGGCATCGCCACAAAATGTGGTCCAGACATTCATCCTCCTCTCCGCAGTAACACACGCTCACCTCGCTCAGCTTCATTTCGTACAGTCTCTTCCGAAAACAACCATGCCCAGTCAGGATCTGTGAGACTTGGTAGTCCGGTTCGACCCAAGTCGCCTTGAGCCTAGCCGCCACGTCCGGGAAGTAGCGGTACAACTCCCTACCCTTTTCCTCCGCTACCCATCTCCGCTGCCAGTTGGCTACGGCATCGTCCACGATGTCCCTTCGCCCCGTCCTGAGCATGTCCCGCGATAAGTGACGGATGTCGTCTACCATGCCCGCACGGGTCACCTCGAGGTCGGCTGGCAACACACCCGCCAGCACCGGTAGCGCCGCAGTACTTACAGACCGGTACGCTTTCGTCAGCAGGATGAGCGCAGGCCTCTGCGTCCTCAACAGCGTGACCCTAACCATGTACGTGTTCACGCGCCTCCACCAGCATCCCGCCGCATAGGTGATGGTAGCGACGAAGATACCTTTGTACAAGACCTTAAGGGCCCTGTACCGAACGCCCCAGGATGATGCGGAGACGCGCGACATTTTGCCCAGCCCTGCTGCAGCACGCTCGCCGATGGACTGAGCGTGTTCCTTAAAGGATAGACTTGCGTCGATTGTCACACCCAGGACTCTGGTTGTGCGCACGCTCTTGACTGAGGCCCCATCGAGCCTGACCGTGGGCGGGCGCTTGGTCAAACCCCCCCTCAGAGTCATGGAATATGACTTCGAGGGGGAGAAACCAAGCCTATTCCTGACCCCCCACTGGCTTATTAACTCCATGGCGCATGAGGCCGAGGCCTCGATGCCGGATCGAGAGTCAGACTCGATGAGGACCGCATACGCAATCACCTTTACACCGGCCGGGTATGGCAACCGAAGCATGTCATCCATGAGAAGGTTCCATAGTGGTGGTCCCACTACGGAGCCCTGCGGGCAACCCATGGTAGAGGTCTTCCACACGACCCCACTCCCGGCGAAGAGACCGACACGTCGGTTTGTGAAGTACGCCGCCAGCATCCTATAGATGTTTGGCGGACACCCACCCCCCTTCGCCTTGAGTAGGATCATGGGCCACCACGCGTTGTCAAAGGCCCCAGATATGTCCAGGAAGATGGCCTGGACATATCTGGACCGGCTGTCGTGGACCGTACCTACGATCTCGCTGAGGGCCGACAGGGTCGACCTACCCCGAGAAAACCCGTGCTGGCTTGGCGACACACCACTAGTGATTGCTGGCGCACTTGCCAGCATGACGCGCTCCAGAATTTTGCCCAGGACCGAGAGAAGAGTGATGGGCCGGTACGCTTTAGGATCGGTCAGTGGCTTGCCATTGCCCTTAGGTAGGACAATGAGCCTACCGTCCTTCCACGCATCGGGGAAGGTCCCCTCCACCACGCACATGCCGAACATGTGAGTCAGTTCGGCGCCCGCCGCCTGCCACACATGTCCGACTATGCGTGCCGTGATCCCGTCTATTCCCGGGGCCGTGTTAGGGAGATCCTTAACTATTTTCCACAGATCCTGACACGACGGAGGAGGCGCATCCCGACCCGACGGAACACAGGCAGCCATGACGCGAACTTTGCGGTGGTAAATTGTGTCCGTTAGAGGATCGTCGTCAGGGCACAATGCCCTGACGAGGCTGAGCATGGCGGTACCCGTGTCCTCGGCGAAACTTTCAGCAAACCTCGTGCCACAAACCACGTTTGGTGGAGGCCTAAACCTGCCGCTGGCCGCACGGTACGCCAGGCCCCAGGGGTCCTGGTTTCCGGAATCGGCCAGCTTGCGGAAGAAGTCGAGCTGCGCCTTCTCCATCATTAACCTATACTTACTGCGGCATCTATGAAAAACCTTCCGTGCTTGCTCTTCCAAAATCCCTCCCCCCTTCCTCACGCACTGCCATGCTTTCCTCACCTTGTTATGCCTTTTACGCAGTGCCTCCAGCGAGGGAGACCACCATTCATATCCTCTCGCTTTCTTACCATCACCACATGTACCTAGACACTCGCTCGCGGTCCACGCGATAATTCGCGTGAACTCCTTACACACCACAGATGCAGGCTTCTCCCAGTCAATCACCCCCACACGCTCGTGGATCACCGCCTGAAATCGGTCCCAGTCCACCCCACGCTCCCGGAACCTCCTTGGCACCGCCGTCGACGACTCGGAGTCAGGAGCGAGCTCCCGCCGGCGTGCGCCACACAGCCCGAAGGCGACGAGTCGATGGTCACTGATGCTGGCGTCCTTCGGCACCCTCCACTCACGGACCACTACCCCCCTCGTCGAGAAAGTGACATCGATGTTGGACTCCCCGTTGGCGGTGGCAAAAGTTGGTGGGTTGCCAGGCTGGTTGTGGACCATCAGACCTTGACCCAACAGGAAGCCCTCCATCTCCTCGCGGCGACGAGCCACCTCCCGACCTCGTCCCACGTAGTGGCGCGGTTCGGAGTGCCACAACGGTGAGTGGGCGTTAGTGTCCGCTCCCACCAGCACACGGCCCCCTCTGAGATGTTCCAGTACTCTGGTAAGGTGCTCCAGGTGGGTCGAAATGTCCTCAGAGTACTGGAAGTACGCGCTGACCAGGTGAACGGACGATCCTGCCCAGGCCACATGGCACACCAGGCAATGTGGGTTTGACAAGTGGTGCAGCACTGCACACACCACGTCCAGTCGCCGAAGGAAGATCCCCACCTTAGGGCGAGGGCCCACCGGCAAAAGTAGCTGCTGATGCGACGCGACGGTTGGCCGCAACGAGGCGTATGGCTCCTGCACCAGAACCACGTCAAGCCCCAGGTCCGCCGCAATGGCTGGGAGCTCAGCAGTAGCCGCCGCCGAACCCTGCAGATTGAGTTGCGCCACCTCCAACCTATCCATAATTGGTACTATTCACGGACCTCAATTCTGCATGGGCTCGGGCGGGGCAGTCGCGCGAGGCGGTGCGGTGGGAGTGAGCTCCTTTCCTCCCGAATCGCTTGCACGTCGCGCACATCGGGGTCACGGCCTGGCACTCCGCACTCCTGTGCCCTTCCTCACCGCAGTTGCCGCACACCATCAACTTCGCACGACAGTATTTTTCTGGGTGGCCGTACTGCTGGCACTTGCTGCAGCACGTGACACTGACGTGATCGGTTACCTCGACCACATCCCACCCCACGTAGATCCGGCCCCGGTCCACCAGAACGCTTCGCAGCTCGTGCGACGCCTGGCACACCCACCTGGTCCTGTTGTTGTGCCGGTCTCTCTTGTATATGACCCGCAGCTCCTTACCCAGCCTCTCAAGGGTCCATCCTTGCGCATCCTGTAGGTTTTGTTCTTTGATGTCGTGCAGCACCTCCTCCAGCGTTGCCGCACCGTCTATTCCTGTTAGGGCGATTATCGGCCGCCGCTCTGCCGGTTCAACTGTCCTCAGGGTGGCTGGGACCGCCCTCCTCAGTGCGTCCGCTGCGGCCGCAGAGGTTGTCTGTACAACAACCCCCGCGTTCCCCACCTTTCTGACGCCCGCTATCTGCAGCCCAAGTTGCGCGGGTTGGACCGCCGTGCGGAGCGCCATTCGCGTGTCCTCGGCAGTCTTCAGCGTCTCAGTGTGCCCCTCCGCAGGATAGATGGCAACTCGTGGGCCGGCAGGTATCTCAATTGGCACTGGAACGGAGTTCCTACCAAGGCGCAGCGCGTGTGCAAAGGACGGTTTCGGCTGTTCCGTCTGTGCCTGCTGTGGCACTGACGGACCACCACACCTCCCGCCGGCCTCAGCGGCCGCCAGGCGCAGCGTAAGGTGGGTGATGACTGCACTTAGCCGCTCTGTGTAGGCCCCTATCGCCGCAATCTCGTCCTTGTTTAGCTTTGACGTCTTTCCCCGGACCGCCTCCATGATCCCCTTGGTGCTGGATGTGGCTACGCCTGCCAACTGCTCAACTGGAGCAGTGGCCAAAGAGTCCCCCAGAGATTCTTGGGGTGGCTCCACTACCCCCGTGGTAACCATCAGTGGCCTTTGCTCGCGTTGGGGTTGCGGGGTCGGGCCGAACGTTAGAAGGCCACCCACCGGTGGCACCTCCCGTTTCTTATTAATTTTACGCCTCACCGCCTCCTGCACCTCCTCGGGTGAGGAAAGTGCGCGTTTTGCGTGCTCCCGGGGCTGCAGCTGTTCTGCCTGATGGGTCTGGGGGGGTGACGAAAGGTCCAGAAGTGCTGCCGAAGGTGAACTCGTGGCGAGTGACTGGGGGGGGGTGCGTGCCAGCGACTGGCGCGGCGTGAAGAGCCCGCCACCCTCTCGCCTCAGCTCCTCCAGCGCCTGCAGCTCCTCCTCCTTCTCTAGTATTGAGGCCTCCAGCAACTCCTGCTGAAAGCGCTCGGCGTCCTCGTCCGCCATTGTGGCGGTATTTGTATGAGGTGTTTCTTATTCTAAGTCCTTCACATTTTTTTTTTTTTTTTTAAATTTACTAAGTCCAAGATTTTTCCTAAGTCCTTCACACTTTTTTTAAAAAAATTTCTAAGTCCAAGTTTTTTTCTAAGTCCGTAGTAAGTAAGTTCCTAAATTTTCTATGTGTATAACACGAACCGGCTGCACTGATTTCGGCTATGTCCTAGATTTGTCCCCGATCACGCCGATTTGCACTCACACATGTGTTATGTTGACAATACACGCACAGACGTCCCGGGACCAGGAAAAAGTGAATCTTCCCAGAATTTCCCCAGGACTCCGAGCACTCACTCGCCGTTCCTCCAGAGTCCGGATAATGAAAATCTGGGAAAATAAAACACGATCCGGAAAAATCCGGAAAAACCTGGAGATCCAGGAATGGTTGCAAAAGCACAAGTGTCACTGTCACAGATATTAAAGCGTCACTGTCGCACTAAACGTCACTATCGCAGGGGGGGAAGCACAAGTGTCACTGTCACTGATAAACCGTCACTGTCACTTAGCGTCACTGTCGAACTTTAAAAACGTCACTTTCGTACACACAAACGTCACTGTCGCACTAAACGTCACTATCGCGGGGTGGGGGGGTACACCAACTGTCACTCACCCGACGCAAGACGCCGGGGGGAGGAAGGCTCCGCCCAAAGGTCACTCGCGCTCGCTCTAAGAGCAATATGGCCGCGGGCCTATATGGCAACTGCCGCAAGGTAGAGCAGGAGGGACCGATAAATGGCATCAGCCAATCACAAAAAAGATACAAAAACAACCGTCCGCACGTCCGCACTCCACGAGAGGCGACGACGAAGTCCTAGGTAGCTAGTAGATAGGGACAGTGGGAATCTCGTTAATCCATTCATGCGCGTCACTAATTAGATGACGAGGCATTTGGCTATTTTCGCTCAACACATATGCCTCCGTCCTAGTGACTATGTTACTAATCATCATGGACTGTTGTGACAGGACTCCCACGTCCCCTACCGTCACCAATCTGCTGAAATTTCGCCGGTGGGATCGTAGGCGAGGTCGATATTGGTACATACATTGACGTGGAGTAGCCTCTAACGGTGGGAGCTATCGACCTCTGGGCCCGGCGGCGGCCCGCAACCCGAGGAGCCCGACGCCTCGCTCCAAGAGAGTCATAGTTACTCCCGCCGTTTACCCGCGCTTGCTTGAATTTCTTCACGTTGACATTCAGAGCACTGGGCAGAAATCACATTGCGTCAACACCCGCGAGGGCCATCGCAATGCTTTGTTTTAATTAGACAGTCGGATTCCCCTTGTCCGTGCCAGTTCTGAGCTGACCGTTGAACGGCGGTCGTACAGAACCGCGCCGATCGCGCACGAGACGAAACCGACGCGGCCTTACGGCTAGGAAGATCCGCGGAAGGCCGGAACGCGGCTCCAGAGTCCGCCCTCGCGCCCCGAGAGACGCTGCGAGCATCGACCAGAACCGGCACCGGCCGCATCCGCTTCCCGTCCAAACCCGACACGCCCCGGTCCTCAGAGCCAATCCTTATTCCGAAGTTACGGATCCAATTTGCCGACTTCCCTTACCTACATTATTCTATCGACTAGAGGCTCTTCACCTTGGAGACCTGCTGCGGATATGGGTACGAACCGGCGCGACATCTCCACGTACATCCCTCACCTGAATTTTCAAGGTCCGCAGAGAGTATCCGGACACCGCCGCAAATGCGGTGCTCTTCGCGTTCCGAACCATATCTCCCTTCTATAGGATTCCATGGAACTCGAACGCTCAGGCAGAAAAGAAAACTCTTCCCGGACCTCTCGGCGGCGTCTTCAGGCCACTTTGGGTTACCCCGTCGAACTCTCGCTGTAAAAACGAGGGAACGATTATTGAAACGGTTCCGCTGCCGGGTTCCGGAATAGGAACCGGATTCCCTTTCGCTCAAAGGGCGTAATTTATCTCATTCCAAAAGAACAAAAAAACACGCCACATCGACATAAGATTTCTCCTTGAGCTTAGGATCGACTGACTCGCGAGCAACTACTGTTCACGCGAAACCCTTCTCCACGTCAGTCCTCCAGGGCCTCGCTGGAGTATTTGCTACTACCACCAAGATCTGCACCGACGGAGGCTCCAGGCGGGCTCACGCCCAGACCCTTCTGCGCTCTCCGCCGCGCACGTCCTACTCGTTACGGCTTAATGACGTCACACTAAAGGACGTCGCACATGCCCGTAACGGTAGTGTATAGGCAAAACGCTTCAGCGCCATCCATTTTCAGGGCTGGTTGCTTCGGCAGGTGAGTCGTTGCACACTCCTTAGCGGATTCCGACTTCCATGGCCACCGTCCTGCTGTCATGAGCGACCAACGCCTTTCATGGTGTCCCATGAGCGTTTTTTAGGCGCCTTAACACTACGTTTGGTTCATCCCACAGCGCCAGTTCTGCTTACCAAAATTGGCCCACTTGGCACCGTCATCAGATCTCCGGCTTCATCGTTCGAGTAAGCCGGAGTACTCACCCATTTAAAGTTTGAGAATAGGTTGAAGTCGTTTCGGCCCCAATGCCTCTAATCATTCGCTTTACCGGATGAGACTGTTCAAGTCGACGCCAGCTATCCTGAGGGAAACTTCGGACGGAACCAGCTACTAGATGGTTCGATTAGTCTTTCGCCCCTATACCCAGTTCCGACGATCGATTTGCACGTCAGAATCGCTACGGTCCTCCATCAGGGTTTCCCCTGACTTCGACCTGACCAGGCATAGTTCACCATCTTTCGGGTCCCAACATTTATGCTCAGAGCGCGCCTGCATTCACAGATTGGAAACGAGACGCCTCGGGAGTGCGAGAGATCGACCGAGATCGATGCTCCATCCTCCCTGAGCACGCGGCTAGCGCGCGCCTTCACTTTCGTTGCGCCTTTCAGTTTGATTGTCTGTCTCAATGACTCGCATACATGCTAGACTCCTTGGTCCGTGTTTCAAGACGGGTCCTGCGAGTGCCCGAAACTGAATCATCGCAGACAGAGACGCGCACAGTCCGAGACACACGGCGGCGACGACAGACGCGCCGCACCCGCGTCCGCACTCTGGCGAAGGCGCAGGATACGACGTTGACTTGCGTCGGGCCGGACGCGCCTAAACGCGTGCGCGTTTCGTCGAGATTACCGTCCGACGGCCGGTCGGCCACCGCGGCGGTCCCACTACCCCCGTGAAGGGGCAACGGGGCTCCCGCGCGGCGCTTAGACCGACATCGAACGGGTCGCGATGTATTTACTAAGAGAGAAGTGCACGCCGTCCACGGACGTCGACGGACGCGACCCGTGCCTGCCGACCGAGGCCGACGACATCGAGGCGCGCGTCCGTACGCCGCGGAATGACGATGAATCTCTCCGTTCGTTCATTCGAGTTTCGCAGGTTTACCCCTGAACGGTTTCACGTACTCTTGAACTCTCTCTTCAAAGTTCTTTTCAACTTTCCCTCACGGTACTTGTTCGCTATCGGTCTCGCGGTAATATTTAGCCTTAGATGGAGTTTACCACCCACTTAGGGCTGCACTCTCAAGCAACCCGACTCTGAGGAGAGTCCCTCTCGCCGCCATCCTCCGTCGCTACGGGCCTGGCACCCTCTACGGGAAAACGGCCCCGTTCAAGACGAACTTGGACAGGAGTGATCGCGACGAGAAAGCGGAACCTCCCGAACACCACATCTCCCGCCGCCAAGACGACGGCGGGATTCAGTGCTGGGCTTCTTTCCTGTTCGCTCGCCGCTACTAAGGAAATCCTAGTTAGTTTCTTTTCCTCCGCTTACTAATATGCTTAAATTCGGCGGATGATCCTCCCTGATCTGAGGCCAACGATAAAAGAATGAGGCAGACGCGATATCCGTCGGCGTGGCGACGTCGCAGCCGAGCTCGAGAGAGCACGGCGACGGCGTCGATGCGCGCTTCGGACGTCGAGTCCGCCTACTTGTTGTACGTTATAGGACATTTTTTTTGTAAGTCTCGCGACGAAGCGCACAGCGACAGCGCGCGCGCCGCGCGGCGGACGAAGGATGCGACTTGACGCACCGCAACCCTCGCTGGTTAGCAATGTTATCACCGACCGAAGAGTCGCGAGCGCGCGTGCTTTCGCACGACCGCCGCTTCCTTTTGTACGTCCGCACGCGTACGCGCACTAGTGCGCGGCGACGTCGTTCGACAAAATGTCTTATATAGTAAAGTGTTATATTTGAACGGACAATGTCGACTCTTAGAGAGTCGACGCAGAACCGTCAGATGCGCAATGAGATTACGCAATGTGGCATTGTATTTTATACAGCCGGCCCTCAGACAGGAGTGGTCCTGGATGTGTCTCCACGGACCGCAATGTGCGTTCGAAATGTCGATGTTCAAATGTGTCCTGCAGTTCACACTATGACGCGCAGTTAACTGCGTTCTTCATCGACCCGCGAGCCAAGTGATCCACCGTCCAGGGTAATGGTTTGTGTGGTTTTGTTACATAAAGTGATTGTTTTTTTTTTTATTTAAAAAAAAAATATGATCCCACCGCAGTATGAGGGACGGATGTGTGTTGACGAACACGTCCAACGGTACTCGTGGTGCGGGTTTTTAGACCAGTCTGCATACCGTGCGAGGACGCGACGCGAGAATGTGTCGATTCTCTAGTTGATGATGGATTATTTATAAAAACGTTACAACACGTTAATGATCCTTCCGCAGGTTCCCCTACGGAAACCTTGTTACGACTTTTACTTCCTCTAAATGATCAAGTTTGGTCAACTTCCCAGCAACGCCGACGGCCGTGAAGCCACCGCGTGTCGGTCCGAAGACCTCACTAAATCATTCAATCGGTAGTAGCGACGGGCGGTGTGTACAAAGGGCAGGGACGTAATCAACGCGAGCTTATGACTCGCGCTTACTAGGAATTCCTCGTTTATGGGGGATAATTGCAAACCCCAATCCCCAGCACGAAGGAGTTTCAGCGGGTTGCCCGGGCCTCTAGGCCAGGGAGAACATGCTGATTCCTTCAGTGTAGCGCGCGTGCGGCCCAGGACATCTAAGGGCATCACAGACCTGTTATTGCTCAATCTCGTGCGGCTCGAAGCCGCCGGTCCCTCTAAGAAGAATTTTAATACGTCGCCAGTGAGTTGCGCGACCCGAGAGTCGCGCACACCTAAATGACGACGCCTATTTAGCAGGCTAGAGTCTCGTTCGTTACCGGAATTAACCAGACAAATCGCTCCACCAACTAAGAACGGCCATGCACCACCACCCACCGAATCAAGAAAGAGCTGTTAATCTGTCAATCCTTCCGGTGTCCGGGCCTGGTGAGATTTCCCGTGTTGAGTCAAATTAAGCCGCAGGCTCCACTCCTGGTGGTGCCCTTCCGTCAATTCCTTTAAGTTTCAGCTTTGCAACCATACTCCCCCCGGAGTCCAAAATCATTGGTTTCCCGGAAGCTGCCCGCCGAGCCATTGTAGTAACGTCGGCGGATCGCTAGATGACATATTTACGGTTAGAACTAGGGCGGTATCTAATCGCCTTCGAACCTCTAACTTTCGTTCTTGATTGATGAAAACACCTTTGGCAAATGCTTTCGCTGATGTTCGTCTTGCGACGATCCAAGAATTTCACCTCTAACGTCGCAATACGAATGCCCCCAGTTATCCCTATTAATCATTACCTCGGAGTTCTGAAAACCAACAAAATAGAACCGAGATCATATTCTATTATTCCATGCACGAAATATTCAAGCAGCATTTTGAGCCCGCTTTGAGCACTCTAATTTGTTCAAAGTAAAATTGTCGGCCCACCTCGACACTCATTGAAGAGCACCGTGATAGGATTTTGATATTGAACCGTCGTTTGACCGACGGCTCACCGACGATATGCTCCGCAGACGTGTCAGTATCACCGCGGATGCGGTGCACCGACAGCGCGGCGCACAAATGCAACTACGAGCTTTTTAACCGCAACAATTTTAGTATACGCTATTGGAGCTGGAATTACCGCGGCTGCTGGCACCAGACTTGCCCTCCAATTGTTCCTCGTTAAAATATTTAAAGTGTACTCATTCCGATTACGAGGCCTCGTAAGAGTCCCGTATCGTTATTTTTCGTCACTACCTCCCCGTGCCGGGAGTGGGTAATTTGCGCGCCTGCTGCCTTCCTTGGATGTGGTAGCCGTTTCTCAGGCTCCCTCTCCGGAATCGAACCCTGATTCCCCGTTACCCGTGACAACCATGGTAGTCGCAGAAACTACCATCGAAAGTTGATAAGGCAGACATTTGAAAGATGCGTCGCCGGTACTGGACCGTGCGATCGGCAAAAGTTATCCAGATTCATCAAAGGAAACGACTTTGGACGCGAGGCCCTCCGTCGATTGGTTTTGATCTAATAAAAGCACTCATCCCATCACTGGTCAGAGTTCTGATTGCATGTATTAGCTCTAGAATTACCACAGTTATCCAAGTAACTGAGTAAGATCTAAGGAACCAAAACTGATATATTGAGCCATTCGCGGTATCGCCTTAATACGGCTTGCACTGAGACATGCATGGCTTAATCTTTGAGACAAGCATATAACTACTGGCAGGATCAACCAGGGAGCTTCTTGGCTGGATATAGAATCCTCCGTCCCGAGCGTCTGCGATCGTATAGACGCAGACGCACACGGGCGAGCTCTGTGTGTTTGTTTGGTTTCGCCAGCGCGAGCCTCCGGACGCGTGTATCTCAACGCGCCGGACGCTGCTGCGCGTGCTTAAGGGCGTTGACGTTCATACCGTAAGCATGAACAGAAAAGCCCCCTTTCTGAACGTTCGTACCGAGACGAATTCACGTGTGTAAAATTTGTTAACACATTCGCGACATGCACGATTCCGCCCGGAATCTATAGAGCACCTCACACGATGATCGAAAAGAGCATAAACTCAATAGACGAGAGACACTAGACGCTTCCGAGCGCCGGTCGCCGTCGTCAAATTATTTCGTACAACGACCGTTGATTCGAACACGCTTAAAATGCGATCCGTCGGTCCACACAGTTCATCCATCCACCACACACAGTCAAAAGTCGGCGGCGCAGAGAGAGCGAGTAACGAAAAGCCACCGTCGTCGTGCACAGCCACGAAGTAGTCGCGGCAGAGCACTGGTGTTGTTGTTACAACACCAGTGAACACACACAACAACACTAGGCAGGCAGCAGCAGGTTCACACAAATTCACTAGAAATCTACACAAACACTACTACTTTTCTCGCTACTCAACTCTAAAAACACCAAACTACTTGACTTAACTTTTTCGTCGCGTCGCCTGCGCGTGCGCATACACTATACACTGGTATATATATGCGGCACGCGCACTCCGTCGTCCTCGTCGCTCGGCGGCTGACAGATAGCGCGATGCTAGGTGAATGCGAGATCGGCTGTTCGTCGCCGGCCGCCTCAGATTTTTGCTAAAGTTGGTAAAATTAAAAAAAAAAAAAAAAAAATGTCCCGAAACGATGTTTTTGATACATTTTACACGGGATATTATTATTATTTACGCGTCTTTCGTTTTCTCATTTTGAACTGAAAAATACTACTGAATTGTGTGATAAATTTTATTAAAGATCGCCGTTCCTACACAGGTTTTGTGTTCCTGTTTGGTGGTGGCGGCGGCCCGATTTCTTCAACGGAGGCGGAGTGGAGTAGGGAGGCTGTATTTCTGAGACGTTTTTGTGTGTTGAGGTGAGAGTGGTTTGTTAGATGGTGCTGCTTTCCCCTATTAGTGGCAAGCCAACATTGTTCTAAAGAATGCTTTATTATACTACTACATGGCTTCAACTCATCTTTGTCTAATAATTAATTTGCAATAGGCGCATAAAAGGCACGTATTAACATGAAAAAAAAAGATAGAATTAAAGCAATATTTTGAATGTGCTGCTTTCCCCCGCAGAAATGGAGATTAGTTTGTCCAAGTGTAACACAATAAAAAGATGTAATTCTTTTATGAATGTGCTGCTTGCCCCCGCAGCTGAAATAGAAATGGCTTCAACTCTGAAAATAACGAGATTAGTTTGTGCTGCTCGAAGCCAACATTGTCTAATAATTAATTTGCAATAGGCGCATAAAAGGCACGTATTAACATGAACAAAAAAAAGATAGAATTTTGAATGTGCTGCTTTCCAACGCAG
>CAWUFJ010000043.1:0-19926 GCA_963921375.1 Tiliacea citrago
AGAACCTCGTCGCTCGTGATGCGCTTCGCCGTGTCCTGGTCGAGCATGCGGAGGATGAGGTCCTTGGCCTCGTCTGAGATGGCGTCCCAGCCGTGCTTCGAATTGAAGAGGACGCCGTGGTCGATCTTGCGCAGCAGATCGCGGCGGTCCTGCCCGGTGCGCACCTGCCCGTGGAACGGGGGCCGGCCGCATAGCAGGACGTAGAAGACGACACCAGCCGACCACACATCGACGCTCTTGACAAGGCGCTGGTTCGTGCAGAGCGGCTTCGCACCCTGCTCCTCGATGCCCCGGATCACCTCGGGGGCGATGTAGAAGGAGGTCCCGCAGGGCGTGCTGCGCACGTCCCACTCCATGACCACCTTGGCCAGACCGAAGTCCGCAATCTTGACCTCCACGCTCAGGTTGCCGGGCGGCACCTGGTTGATGTCCGACATCACCTGCTGCCCCGACACCTGCACGTCCTCACCGTCGGCCGCCGCCGCCGCACCGTTCTTCTCCATGATGACGTTGATGAGGATGTTCTCTGGCTTGATGTCGCGGTGGACGATACTCTGCTCGTGCAGGTACGCGATGCCGGACATCATTTGGTGCACGATGGCCCGCGTCAACTCCTCGCCCACCAGCTTGTTGCGCACAATGAACTCGAAGAGGTCCTCATTCATCAGATCCAACGCGAAGTAGACCTTGTCCGGTGTCTGCACGGCCTCGTGCAACGTGATGATGGCGGGGTGGCAGGTGCGGCGCAGAATTTCCTTTTCGTGGGCCACCATCTCGCCCTTCTTGCCGACCAGCGTAGCGCGCTCAATCACCTTGAGCGCCCGGATTTTGCCGGTGGGCACGTGGCGCACCGCCAGCACCTCCGAGAAACCGCCCTTGCCCAGCAACTTGCCGTGGTTGACGTCGTAGAGGGAGTGGATATCAATGCCATCCAGCGCCGGCGTCGCCGGCACGTTCATCTTGGGCGGGAGGTGCGTCATGTTGCCGACACCTGTGCGTCTGTGTTTGTGGATGGTGCTTGGGGGGGGGAGGGGACGAGAGGGTGTTGGGTACCCAATGCAGCTGCGCAGGAACGGTAAAGGTGCGTGCGTTCGTGTACGGCAGAGCGGAAATGAGGCAGGGAGAGGGAGAGCGTCCGCGGTGTGTGTGTGTGTGTGTGCCGCGCCGTGTTCGGGGGTGGGAGCTCTGAAGGTTGTGCTTCTCGAGGTACGAGTGCTACGAGGGGCGAGGGAAGGGAGAAGGGAGGGAGAGGGGGGAGGGGACAGAGAGACGAGGGAAGTAGACGATCTCGCGATGATGGCGGACAGTGCGACGTGCAGCAAAGGGACTGCAAGCGAGCAGGCCGCGATGGAAGCGTCACAGACCCGTCGTTGCACACCATCCGCTTCGTGTTTCCGCGGCCACGGCAACACGAAGGACGTGGTGACGCTGGCAACTCGTTCCCCGGGGAGCCATGAGAGGGGAGAAGGGAAGGGAAGGGGGGTGGGTGGGTGCGAGCAGCTTGCACGGCCCCGCTGCATTGCGGCCGGCCCATGACAGCGCACTACCACACACACACACACACTTGCGTGTCGCTCCTGGTGCAATTCCCTTACGCCCGTCTGTTGTTTCGTTGCTTCTGTATTTCGTTCGACGCGAGTTTTTTTTTCTTCGGCGGTGTTAAGCCTCCGTAAAACGGAGTGGCGCATGCGACCGCGAGGAGGGAGAGAAAGGAGAAAGGAGAAGGAAGAACGGAGTGAACACACACACACACACACACACACACACACATACACGCACATAAAAACAACAAAGCAAAACAAAAAAAAGAATTGAGAGCACGGGAGATACAAGATACAGCATCACACATTTCGGAGAACAGCGGGAAGAGGATGACAGATGCGGTGCTGCCTTTTCCTTTTGAAGTTTTCCTTTCTTGCGGTACCCACGTCGTCTCTCTTCTCCCCGCCCCACGCTGACAGTTTCAGCATTGAGGTGGGGGAGGGTGGGAGGGTGAGAGGCAAGAAGCAAGTGGGCGAAGGATGGCGAGGGAAAAATAGGAGAGGGAGGAGGAGGAGTGGGGGGGGGAGGTTGGGGGGGGAGGGAGCTAGGGGAAGCAAAGAACAAACGAACGGAAGTTCGACAGAGAGAGGGAAAAGGGGAGGTGTGTGTGTGTGTGGGGCTTTACCATCAAAATGACAGCCGCGCCTGCACACCTACACACTCACACACACTCTGGTGGGGGTTGTGACACTTCTCATCCATTTTGTGTTTTTTTTGGTCCCGCACGCGTCCCCGTCTCTCGCTTTCACGGAAGGCCAACACAACAGCAAAAACAAACAAACAAGCAAACAAACAAACAAAGGAGGGAAACGGAAGGGGGGGTGGGGAGTGACGGAAAGGGTGCGAAGGCGGTTCACCAAGTCAAGCAGAGAGAAGAAGAAAGACAGGTTTCAGCACTCGCAGAGCGTGAGAAATCCAAGCGTGCTGATGCACGTGAACTACCTGTCTTTCCTCCTTTCCCGTGCTTGCCTCCCTTTACTTGATGGCAACCCACCCACCTTACGTTCTCTGCAACATCAGCGGGAGAGAGTCACGCTGTCTCACACACGCATCAAGTCCCTTCCTCGTCCCACGCAAGAGTGTGCACAAAAGCCGACAAACCAACTCGTTAAGAGAACAGGGAGCGTTGCGGTGCCGGGGGGAGGGGAGTGGGTGAGGGGTGGGGAGTTAAGGTCGTGGAAGGTACTGTGCGACGACGGCCTGACTAATGCGGAGCAAAACACACAGACACACAAGCACACACGCACGCCTTGACGAAAGAAAAAAACGGAAAGGGGAAGGGGGGGGGGGCGAAAGGCGAATGCCGAGCTGCGCGGTGCTTGCTTTTTTATTTGGCTTTGTTAGTGTGCTTGCTTCTCTCCTTTCGAATCGACGACGCGCTCGCCCGTTTCTCCATCCGTCGAAGAGCGAGGAAACAAACAAAGAAAGAACGGAGGGAGGAGGGGGGGGGAGGAGAAGAGAGACCAAGCGAAAGGCAAAGGAACGCGAGCGCCGGTATAAGCCCGCATCTGCAGAGAAGGAAGACGGAACACAGTGTCGACACGGTTGTGCAAGTGCGTGACGAGGGTCGGGAGAAGCGAGGGAAAGAGGGGGAGGAGCCCAAAGCGTTAGGGGGGAGGAGGGGGGGAGGGAGGGGCTCACACCACTGCGCAAGGTCGTCGCGGTCGATCCAGGCGGGCACCTGACCGTGCAGCCCGCACATCCACGCAAAAACAAGCACGTGCAGGCGCTTTGAAAGCGTCGCGCTTGTGTCAGCTGCTGTGCGAATTCTTATCTCTCATGAAAGCGAGAAGACCCGTGGATGCTCCCGAGCCGTCTGACACACCCTTTGGCCCCCCTCCCCCCCCCGCAGCTAGGGAAGCGAGTTGCGGAGTGCAGTCGCGCAGAGAGGAAGGGCGGGGGTAAGAAGACGGAGGATGGTGGCTGAGGTGTGGGGCAGCAGGGAGGAGGCGGAGGGAGGAGGGAGAGGGGGGGGGGTGGAGGAGTGGCCGTGTCGACGTACCTGCACACGCGCTCGCCGAGAGGAAAGGCACCGGTCGCAGTGTACACACACACACGCACCGCCCATTCCTGGTCCAGCTCGGACGGCAGCGTGGCGGGACGAGCACACACAAAAACAAAACAAAACAAAACAAAGAAGAGCGGAGGTGCTCTGAACAGTTATGATGACGTTGTTCGCGAAGTTCAGAAGAAGCAGAAAAAATCAAGGGGTGAACGACAAGCAGACACGACAGGGTGTGTATGTGTGCGGGGAATGAGAATGGGCCTTGTACAAGTGAGTGATCGGGGGAGAAAGAACTACGCCCCCCCTCCTTACCCCTTCCCCCTCCTCTCAACACACACACACACACACACACACACACAAAGCAGGAAGAAGTGGAACGAGGGGTGGGTGGGGGTGAGTGGGGCGTGGGAGGGGGGGGACGGGGAGAGGAAAGTAAAGGACATGAACACAGGAGACAAATACAAACACAATCACAGACACGCATAGAGGAGAACGCGGAGCAGAAGTCAAAAAGACCAAAAGGGAAGGGAAGGGGGGGGGGGGAAGAAAAAACAAAGAGCCCACAAGAGCGGAGCATTAAAAAAAAAACCAAACATGAAACGCGTAGCGGCCGCAGGCACTGAAGAGCGGGATGAAAAAAAAAAAGAAAAAAAACACTGTCGAGAGGACGTAAATAGGAGGGGAGGGGGACGGTATGTGTGTATGTGCGTGTGTGTGTGTGTGTCAGTGGAGAAAGAAAGCACGGGGAGAAGGAGGGGGGGGGGGGAGACGAGGGAGAACAAAGAGGAAGACAACGGAGAGGGGTTCAGGGCAGAGGAGCGAGGAGAGCGGGAAGAGAGAGGGGGAGAGCCAGCGGGGACCTCACCCGAACGGCACGGCACGCGCCTGCGCCTGCGCATCCACACCACACCCACCTTACCTCACACTTACACAAACACATCATCGTCCATGGAACGAGAGGCAAGGGAGGGCGGGGTGGGATGGGGTGGGAGTTGGAAGACCAAGAGCAAGACGGCACGGAGAGGGGGGGGGGGCGAAGAACGGGGGGGGGGGGAAAGAAAAAAATGAAGCAGTACGGGAGCATATGGAGCGTGGGATGGGAAGGCGGCGGGGGGGGGGGGGGGAGTGGCGCCTCACACACCAAACGAAAAAACAGAAAAAAACAAAAGTAAAATTTGGCGTACACAAACACCCGACCAAAAGAGGCGAAACCTACACGAAACCCCCAGAAGAAGAAGAGAAGAAGAGGAGAAGAGGAGAGAGACAGCACAGCCAAACAAAGACACGGACATCAGCTTTGAGTGTGTGTGTGTGTGGGTGTGTGGTCCGTACACCTCCCCATCTTAAATCATCAGCACGCCCCTTCTGGTGCTTCACTTTTTTTCCCCCACCCCCCACCACAGACGCAACACGTTGTCGCCGACTTTCTCCATACCCGGTCACACTCCCCCCTCCCCCGCCCGCTCCCTCACGTAGTGCACTCGTCTCACACTCACGGAGGTGCACTGAGAGACTCAGACGGAAAGGTTTGAGGAGGAAGAGGAGAAGGAGGAGGGGGGGGGAGAGAGAAATGGAGCACGTGCAGACAGGGGCCAAAAAAAAAAAGAACAAAGAAAGAGGCGCTTGTGTTGCTTCTTGTCTTTATTTTTTTTTCCGTTGCCGTTCCCCCCTCTCTCCCTCGAGGGGAAGAGGGGGGGGCGGCAGACGGGCTTATGCGTAGCGCCTGTTGCAGCACTGGGGACGAGAAGAGAGATGCCAGGCAGAAGGGAGTTGAATGGGGAGGGGGAGAGGCTGCAGCGTGTTTGTCCCTTGTCAGTACACTTGTATTGCCTGACAGAGGGGTGGTGGTGCTGGTGATGCTGGTGGTGGGGGTGGGGGTATGGAAGGTGAAGGGGAGACGGGCATCGACGTGAAGACTCGTCTCTGACAACAGAGAAAAACAAACAAACAAACCAGGTATGAGGGGACGAACAGCAAAAAGGGAGGGGAGGCGGACAAGGTTGCACAGGTCCCCCTCCTTTCTCCACAACTACAAGGGGCATGGAGAGAGGCGATGGTGGTGGTGGTGCGTGTGTGTGTGTGTGTGGCTGATGGGTGATGGCGGGAGAAAGTGGTGCCTCCGTGCGGAGCAGCTTGAAGTGCAAACACACACACGCGCGAAGAGGTTGACCCCCACAAAAAAAAAAATCACTCACACACACACACACACACAAGAGAAAGGCGATGAACTAACAAAGTGGAACTCACCGAGGGAAGATGAAAAACAAATGAAGGGAACGGGGAAGACGACGTCGATCTTTCACGTACAGCCGTAGGAAAAAAAAAGCACCCACGCACACACACAAAAAAAAACACACACAAAGACAAAGCCACGTGCGCAAGTGCGGACTCCAGAGGCGCGAAACGGTAGGGGATACCCAGCTAGGCGGTGGCAACACGTAGTCCGAACATGGGCGATCCGGCCCGTGATACTCACTGCGCGCGCACGCACACACACCAGAAAAAAAAAGGCAAAAGAAGGAGGCAACACAAGCACACACACACGCACGAGGAGGAGGAGGGAGGATCGTACTGATGCGCTAGTGATCCTCCACCCTTAACATCACTACATACGATGTGGACGACTACGCCTGTTCATCGCGTTCACTTAGGCGAACGTGCTTTGAAGAGCAGAACTGGACCGAGGCGTGCACCACAAGCCGCGGCACGGGACAGGGAGGTGAAGGGGTACGGGACAGGTGAAGGAAAAAAAAAAAAAGAATCCAGACCGGATCCAAAAAAAGGGTGGGAGGTGCACCCACCCACACACACAGGGACGAAGAGCGCCCACCCGAGCTGGGAAACGAAAACACCGAGGAGCACGCTAACGAGAGGGACGGAGAGAGAGGGCGAGGAGAAACGTAAGCCAGGGAGCAAAACAACAAAAAAAGAAAGGAGAGCCGAGCAACAACGAAAGCGGCAAAAGCAAAAAAAAAAGAGAAGAGAACAGAAAACAAGGGTTCTGACTGGGAAAAAGCAGTCGAGCAAAAAATGGGCACAAAAAAAAAGAAGGTGAAGCACAAAGGAGGAGGGGGGGGGGGTGGAGGTTGGGATGAAGAAGCGTGGAGTTTTTCGATTACAGTTGATGTTGGTGTCGCGGCTTTTTTTTCTTATTTGATTTCCTCTGTGGGTTTTTTTTCCTTCGTTTGGAGGTCGAGGAGGTTCTAATGCAACATAAACATAACAAAACGAGAAAAGCAACAACCCAGAAGGTCCGGACCAAAAAAAAAATGAAGGCGACAGAGTGGCACAAGAAACAGTAAACAACCAACTCGTGCAGCAGGGGAGTTGCCTTCGACTTTTCTTCCTTTTTATTTCTCTTTGAGAGCGTCGTGCTACCCCTCTTTTGCCCCGTTTTTCTTTTTTTTTTTCTTCTTCTTTTACATCTCAGTCATGCAGTCTGAGGCGTGGGAGCGAGTGGGGGAGGGGAGGGAGTGGGAGACAGGAAAAAGCTGACTTCTCACACTTCCAACGTTTTTCTTTTCATTTTTAATCTTCTGTATTCTCGTTATGATGCGCATTGCGTTCTTGAAAAAAAGTGTGTTCTTTCTTGATTCGTTAATATTCTTGTTTTTTTCTTCTTTTTATGTTCTGCGTGGAAACGAAAAGAGGGGAAAATGGGAAACAGGCAAACGGAAGAAGAGAAAAAGTGTGCGTGAGTGTGAGAGTGTTTGTTTTCAGGTCAATCAGATAGGTGTGTGTGTGTGTAGGTGTGTGCTTGATTGTTTGCGGTTGCGTGCACGAGCACTTACGTCAGAAAGAAAGAAAGGAAGAAACAAGAGAGAAAAGAGGGGGTGGGGGGGGGGGGGGAACAGGGGACGGAACTGCCACGTTAGACTGAGGAACCTACACAAAAAGAAAAGATACAAAAAGAAAAAACAAACAAACAAACAAAAAAGAAGGCGAGGAGAAGACCGGCGCCCGTGTAACTGTGCATGTGTACAGGTGAAAAAAAAAAAGAGGGAGGAGGCGGGGCGGAGAAGAAAAAGAAGGAACGGACATTTGCCGCCTGTTCTTTTTTTTTTTCCGTTGGAGTGTTTCGTGTACATGACACGTACCGTATCCACATCGACCGCGAACAAAAAAACTTTGCACAGATAACCACACACACACACACACGTGGGCTTACGTCTGTCTGTGTGCGCACGTGCATGTGTGTCGGGGGGGGGGGGGGTGAACTGGTTGGCAAGAGGTGTGGCGCACATCTGCGTGTTTGGTGCTTATACGTGAATCAGCAGACACGGGACAAGCTAGAGGAAAAAGAAAAAGGGCCCAGGAGGGAGGGAGAGTGGAGACCGGCTGTTTTCTTTTTTAAGAGTTTGTGTGCCTGTGAAGGTCTGTGTGTGTGTGTGTATGTGTGTGTGTGTGTATGGTGTGGCTCTGCCGTACGAAGCCGTGTTTCCTC
This sequence comes from Tiliacea citrago, assembly GCA_963921375.1. Classification (NCBI taxonomy): domain Eukaryota; kingdom Metazoa; phylum Arthropoda; class Insecta; order Lepidoptera; family Noctuidae; genus Tiliacea; species Tiliacea citrago. The sequence continues at coordinate 7,992 of CAWUFJ010000043.1, forward strand.
TTCCCCCCCGCCCACAGACGAGCATTGCCACAAGAGCGGCAGAGCGAGGCGGCATGCACGGCGAAGACCACAAAAAAAAAACACGACGAACACACAACACGACATGGGTGCACAGCGGCGTAGGTAGCAATGTGAGCCCATACCTGCGGATGAACGGAGACAAGAGAGGGCGGTGAGGGGGAAAGGGGAGGGTGAGCCGGGGGACTGGCACTCGGCGCATAAACGCCTCGAGGTGACACGGCCTTCTCGGTGTATACGGGGGAGAGGAAAAAAAAAAATGAAGTCGAGCAAGGCAGAAACCTATACATGCACACACAGACAGACAGATCGTCGCCAATGCCAAATAGGCGCTCTATCAGCAGGCATATACGAGCTCAAGTTAAGGGGGGGGGTGATGGATAGGACTGTGGGCGGCAACGACGCGGGCGTGCATGCGGCTGTGCCTTGTCTCGTATCGGTAAAGAACGCACCACGATGCTGTGGTGCAGGGCGGTCGCGTACGCATCGTAGGTGCGTGTGCGCGTGTGCGTGTGTGCGCAGGTGGGGCGTACCTCCCTCTCTGGTTTCTCCGCCTCACACATCTTGGGACAAACAAACCAAAAAAGAAGCGTGATAGAGCAGCCGGATGCGTTCAAGGTCTAAACACACACACGACTGCTGTACCACTCGCACTCCCCTCTTGACGTGGGAGAGAGAGAGAGGGGGGGCAGGCACAAGCGCGTGAGAACGGGAGGAAGTACGGAGAGGAGGAAAGAAGCGAGACCCTTCGTTCGCGAAGACAGCTAAGAAGGGCTTCTGACGCACCTGACGATGCAAACACACACAGACACACACATCTACACGGACGAGCGTCACGCTTGCACTTCTACATTGCACACGTGCTGCAGCACACTGAGAAGGACAGGGGGGAGGGAGAGAGAGAGAAAAAAAAGAGAGTCTTCCAGAGGGTGGGGTACCACAAATCGCGAAGGGCATAGGCCCGGTGGCCCGGAAGGCCACGGTGGGAGAGACTGTGAAGGGGGAGGGGAGAGACGCTCGTGCGCAGAGACACAGAGGCAGAGAAGGAAGAACTTGAGAAGGCACGCACACGGGGAAACGAAGGAGAAGAAGTGGGGGGGGAGGGGAGAGAAGACGGGCACCGTCTCGGAGGTGAGCGAGGCGGCGGGCGGGCGGGGTGGGGGAGGGCTGGCGAGGAGGCGGTGCGTACAAACATTGCACGACACCAACACACACACGCGCGTGCTGAACAGGAAAAAAAAAATTCGAGATCAGGACAGGGAGAAGGCAGAACCGAGGGAAAGCGAGAAACAAAAAGACAGAGACAAGCAGCTGCACCAAAGCGACCAAAAGAAAAAGAAAAAGGCCGAAAAGCGGCGAGGCAGGCGACTGACATGCATTCAGGCATCGCTGCCCCCCCCCCCCGTATACACGCCACACCCGCGAAGGTTATGGACGCGTATCGGGTGTTGTTGTTGATGCTCGCGCTGCTCCCGTGGCCGCGTTTGCGGTGCCGCTACTTGTTTCTGCATGACGCATTCTCCTTGTCCGCCAACGTCAGCCACCCAATCCTTCCCACCACCGTCACCGCACCCATTACACACGGACACACACACACACACACACACAGATACCCACATGCACCGCTGCTTCACAGTTGCGAAGACGGGTGTGGGATCGCGTTTGCGTTGCTCGAGTGGCGGAGACCCTGGGTCTTCACGCATCCAGTTGTGGATGTCCCTTTTCCTTCAGCCATTCTTTTTCAAAAATCTCCTTCGCTCCCGATAGCTATATCAGTAGAGAAGGGTTAAACGAATTAAGAAAAAACAAAAACAAAAAGGGCGGCAAGGGGAGAAGGTAGATGTATACCGTGTGCGTACATGGACGTCGGACCTACCAATGACCGGGAACTGGAAACCAAAAAAAAGAAAAGAAAGGAGGAAGAGGAGGCACTACAGTACAGGAGGGAAATCACATAGACGAACACACGACACAAAGAGGAGAGGGAGTGTCTGTGTGTGTCTGTGAGGTCTGTGGGGGGGAAGGGGGAAGATGCTCTAACGACAACGTGCCGTGACAGCTGCGGCAGCACTGAGAGGCAAGCGGAGACACCGTCAAGCATTTTTTTTTTCGGCGCAAGAGCAAAGACCGCAAGGCGACAAGGGCGGACGTGGCCGATAGAGAGAGACGGAGAGGGAAAAAAAAGGAAGACGGCGTTGCGCGTGGGAAGGAGGGATAGACAAAAAAAGTGTGAAGTGAGGGGGGGGGAGGACAAACAACGACGCTCACACTCACTCTTTGACAGTTCGACGACTTCGTCGCGCGCAGCCCCCCCACCTGATCATCTCCTCCTCTATCGCATGGCCGGTGCGCGTACGGTGCTTTACTTTTCCTTTTTTTCCCCCCTCCTAGGAAAAAAAAAAGGCTCCGGCTTGCGTCTGAGGGCTTTTTTGTGTTGAGTAGGGTTTATAACGCACGACTGTGCCTTCTCTGTATTGCCGAAGGCCACGCCACCCGCCACCCACCACCGTCCCTTCTCCCCTTCTCCTTTTTTTTTCTTTTGTGCTCTTGGTGCTCAACCAATGTCTCTTTGCGCGGCAGCTCACCGTGTGCATGCCCCACCCCCTCATCTTCCTCCTCGCTTGCCCTAACCGTGGTCGTTTCTTTTTCACCCCTTCTTGCGCATCCCCTCCTCCTCCTCCTCCCCTCCCCTCTTCAAGCAGCCTCGCTGTCACTCTCCCCTTCCCTCCGACTCGGGATAGCCGCTCTCAGGGGCGACCGCGAGGGAGGGAGAGAGAGAAGAAGAGGGAGACGGGGGAAGAGATGGAGTGTGTGTGCGTGTATGGGGGCGTGGGGAACGCGACAAAAGGCACGGCGACATCAAGGACCAGGCAAGCGACATGAAAAGACAGAGGAGTGCTGCGGTGGGCATCGACACAAAACGAATTGCGCGAACACCGTGGCAGAGTGAGAGGAGGGGTCACGACGAGCCGAGAACAAAGACACGGAGCAGAACACGAACAAAGAAAAGAAAAAAGAAAAACTCAACGAGGAGAGCGGGGACAGGGTGGCGGAGCAGGGAGGGCACTGTGAGGCATCGGAACACACCGGGTGAGAGGACAAGACGGTGAAGAGAGTCAGCGAGAGGTAGAGATAGGGAGAAAGCAATAGAGAGAGAGAACAAACCAAGAAGAGGCAAGCACCGTCCAGGGATGGGACGCTAACACACGCACACACACACCGACACACACACGTGGGTACGTAGACAAAGTCGTGTCTGAGCTTGCCCCAGCTACAGTGGGAAGCAGCGGTGAGTGGTGCGCGCACACGTGGACACACGCACTCACTCACACACACACACACACATAGACAAAGACAAATGCACACACGTAGACACAAAAACAAACACATACACACAGAAACGAAGAATGAGCACAACTCAATCCAAAAGGAAAAAGAAGAGATAGCGAGGTAAAGAAAGACTCAAGATCAAGACGCGAATGTGATGCAGGGGGGGGGGGCGAATGAAAAGAAAAAGAAAAAAGTGTCGTATGTGCGTGGGTGGTGGCCGCCACGCTCACATCAAAGTGGCGAGAGGCCAACCTCAAGAGGAAGAGGAGGAGGGGTAGAAGAGAACAAACAAGCAAAGAAAAAAGAAGCGAGAGGAGGACGAGTGCGAGACGTGACGAAGAAACACACAAAAAAAAATCAGATGAAGCCCAGCAGCAGCAACGAAAAGAAAAAAAAACAGGAGGAGGAGACTGAGATGCCGGGAAAGAGGAAGGCAAGCAATGGTCTGGCTTAACGTCGAACAAAGTTGCGCTGACAGGGAAGTAGTGCACTTGTAAAAAAGACAGAGGGGGTGGAAGGGGTGCAGGTCAAATGGAGGACACAGACGGAGAGACAGAGAGAAAGAGTCTCACGACGGTTAGGAGAAGGAATCGAGAGGAAGAAAAGGACGGAAGGGGGGGGGACCCAAAACAAAAACGAAACAAAAAAAAAGAGAGACACATTTCGGCAAGCGACAGAGCATATCAGGGCACCCACGCTTCCTTCACAATGAGGAGGGAAGGACGACAGGAGACGGGCTAGATGAGCTATCAAAGATGAGGGAAGGAAAAGAAAAGAAGAAGAAGAGAGAAAGAGAGAGAGCGTGTAGGCGTTGGCGTGGAGGAGGGAGACAGAGACAGAGGCAGTAGGATGAGGTGGACGTTGAAGATCTTCCCGCACCCCTCTCCGAGCCAAGAGAGTGGAGGGAGGGGGGAGGGGAGAGGGAAGAGGGAAGAGGGAAGAGGTAGATCTGAGAGAAACAACAAGTGAACAAGCGCGCTGCAACTCACGCGCTTGTGCAGGCAGAACAGCACAATCACACACACACGCACGTATGCACGTATCCCACAGCCAAGATGTACGTTGCTGGGTGACGGACACACGAGAAGAGAGACGACGAAAAATCGAACAAAGAAACGCCTTTGACAGTGGGGGCTGGGCTGGGGTGAGGGGGGGGGGACTGGGGTGAGGTCAATATGGAGTGAAGGGGGAGGAGGGACAGGGAGCAGAGGCGAGAGGAGAGAAGCGAGGCTTCCCCCTTCGTACCACATACACGCACACGCACACACAGACACACACACACACACGCAAAGAGGCTCACGTTGCCGGCGTCCCCCTTCCTTTCCAGAAAGAAACCGATCCAGTGGACGGGAAGAAGAACAAGAGAGTGAGAGTGGGAGAGAGAGAGAGCATAAGCAGAACAGGGTGCTGCAGCCAGGCAGGCCCGGTCACACAACCACGGTTGAAAAAACCGAGAAGAAGAAAAAAAGAAAACACGCGAACACCAGCCAACGGAAAACCCTGCGACGGGAAACAGCGGAAGAGGGGGGGGGGGAGCCGCAACGACACAGCTCGACAAGGGTGGCACCGACGCAGGCACAAGGCAAGGAAGAGAGCACGCAGAAGGTAGCAACGAGAGGGAGAGAGGGAGATGGGAGACAAAGGGAAGAGGGAGCGAGAGAGCGAGGTGGGGCGGAGCCTTGAGTAGAACCAACGGAGGGAGAAGGAGAGAGGGGGGGGGGGGGGGAGGGGAGGGAAGCGGTCAGATACGAACCAAGGAAGACCACCAGACTCCCAGACACAACGTAAAACACCAAAAAGACCACATAAAAAGGGATAGACACGACCGAGACACACATACGCATGTGTCAAAGAGACACTTGCGCCCGTCTCTGGTCGTCTTATCGTTTCTCTCTTTTTTCTTTTTTCTTTCTTCTTTGTGGTGCTGTGTGTTCTTTGTTTTGCTTAAGCACTGGTGTCCTTAGTTTTCATGCCGTTGTTGGTGCGCCATCAAATCGGGGAGAAGACGCAAGGGGACGAGCAAAAACCACATCAACGCCCAGACGGCGGCAACATGCAGAAAGGGTGGAGGGTTGGGGGGGGGGGGGATGGCGGGGGAGGCGAGAGGGACTGTACACATCCACGATCAGAGACACACACACGCCAAATCCCTCCTTGGTCGGGGCCGGCACAACTTTGCGTTTTGTACACGTGTGTGCGTGCGTGTGTGCGTGTGTGTAAGTGTGCCAGTCTGCGTGGGTCTGAGTGCCTGCGGCGCATGCGTTTTCTCTTTCAGGTCGAAAAGCGACGATACCGCAGCAGGCCTCCACCATCGTAGTCTCTGGGTTCCACACTTCCGTTGTCCTCTTCACTCCGCTCACTTCCGGGTGGCGCCCCAGCCTCTCACTTCTCAGTCCCTCTCCCCGCTCCTTCGCACTGCCTTCACCCCACTCTAGCCCCCACACCTTACCCCCCCGGCTGCCGCAGCCGCCGTGCCACCACCCCGCAACGGCGATGCTGAGGGGGATGCGACCTGGCATGCCGCGTAGAGGACGGGTGGAGGTTGCGGAGAGAACACGGGTGTTTTTTTGCACGGGGAGGGAAAGGGAGAACAGAGGCGGGGGAAGAAGATACGCGATGCATCTCGGTTCCTCTTCTCTTTCTTCGTTTCTTTTACGGCTCCATCACCATGACGGGGAGGTCGGAGTTGCTCAGCATATCCGTCGCGACGCACTTCGCCATAGGGCGGTACACAGCGTTGCCAGTGGACTCGTTGTGGCCGTACACCGCCTCGTCGCTGCTGAAGCCGCTGGAGGAGGCGTGCAGCTCGTAGGCCTTGCCGTAGTGGGGGTACTGCGGCTGCGGGGCCTGCTGCGTGACGGAGCTGGGCACCAGCGGCATCATCATGTCGGAAGACGGGAAGAAGTACTCCTCCTGGAGCGGCTCCTCCTCGGCGTACCAGTAGCCCTCCTCCAACGTCTCCGGCTCCACCGGGGTGCTGTACAGCGGGAAGAGGCGGTCGGCGGCCGGGATGAGGTCGAAGGCGTAGGGGTTGTGACTGTAGAAGGTTGTCATGGTGGTCTGCAGGCGAAAGTCCTGCCCCTGCTGCGGCTGGGACTGAGAAAGAGAAAGCGGCTGAGACTTGGACTGGGACTCGGACTGAGGCTGCGACACGTAGTGGACGGACGGCTGCTGCGGCAGCTGCTGCTGGGAGGGCGCCTCAGGCTGGCGGACGCGGAGGTTGTGGTGATTGTGGTGGTGGTGGCTGCGGAACATCTCGCCGTTCTCTGCTGTGACCTCCTCCAGCTCGTAGATGGGACGCTGCGGCTCTGCGGCGGCGGCGGCGGTGTGACCCACGGTGTGGGCGTGGCTGCGGGTGTGGTGGTCACGCGTCGCGCCCGACGTGGCGGCGCCGAAGCCGCTGCGGCGCTTCGCCTGGTTCTGCTGGCGCTGGAAGGCCTTGATAGCCTCCTCGGTGATGAGGCCGTCGCGGATGTTGTCCTCACTCGTGCGCACCTCCTCCTCGCCGTGGGCGAACATGCAGCGCACCTCGTACGGGCACGACCCCTTGGCCACGTAGTTCTTGCACAGCTTCGTCTTGTAGCGGTCTGCCAGGATGTGCTTCTCTTCCTCGGCTTCGGCGGCGGCCATCGGCGCGCGCTTGTGCGGCTGCTGCTGCGCGTGCTCGGCGGCGGCAACGTTGCGGTTCGGCAGAGCGGGGTTGGACTGGTTCGTCATCTCGACGGTGTACGGGTGTTTGTGTGGGGGGGGGGGTAAGGGGGGTTGGTTGCTTTGGAGGAGGGGAGGCTGGTGTAGGGGGGGGGGAGGGAGGAAGGACAGATACACAGACAGATAGCTAGATAGAGATAGAGAGGGAGGGAGAAGCAGGAGCGGGGAGGGCAAAGGCGGAAGAAGGCGGGGGTGGGAGGCGGAGAGTTAATGGGAGGTGGAGGTAACGGTGAGAGCGGTTATACCTGTGTCGTGGTGGCCAGAGGGGGTGGGCGGGTGGGTGGGGGGGGGGGCAAGGTGCGGTGTGTGAGTGGTGGTGTTGGTGCGTGATGAGGGGGGGGGGGGACAAGGAAAGAAAGGGAAAGGGGAGGGGGGGAGGTACGTCTCTGAAAGGTGTTGTAGTGCGAGACAAGAGTACATCCTTCTCACGTCCCGTCAAGACGTGAGGGGGGTGGGTGGGGGAAATAGGGCACGGTAAAAAAAAAAAAGCCCTCGGACTTCAACGGAGAGGGGCGCCTGAGACTCCTCCTTTTCTTTTCTTTTGGGTTTCCTCCTCTGGTTCATTTACGAGGAGCGGCAACGCCGCTTTCCTGTGCCACGTCTCCCTCCTTGTCCGTCGTCGCCATCACCGCCATCCTAAGGGGGGCTCACCGGCTGCAATGCAAAAGGCAGAGAACAAAACAAAGGGAAGAGGCGAGACGGGGGACGAGCGAGGGGGAAGGGGGGAGGGGAGGGGGTTGGTGGGTGAAGGGAGCGGTAACGTACGGATCTCCCGAGGGGTGCTGTAGTGCCTCCCCACTGCAGGTGGACACGTCGGCAAGGAACGCGAGGAGCGGGTGGATGCCACTCACGCATGCACCCCCCCCCCCGCACACCGCCATGGATAGCGGGGGTGGGGGTCAGAAACAACACGAAGAGAAGGATGACGTGCGGGTAAGTCGGAGGAGGAAGGAGGACGAGGAGGAGGAGGGGGGGGGGGAGATGCAAGACCGACTGCTGTGCTAGTGTGGTGCGGTAAAGAGGGTGTCTGCTGCTGTGTGTGTATCTCGTAGAGAGACGATAAGGAGGAGGAGGAGGGAAACGGGACGGGGGGGGGGGGGGCTTAAAGAAAGTGAAGAAATGAAAAGAACATAGAACGCCGTCAACGGGCGTGTGCACAAGGGAGAGGGGGGGGGGTGGGGGAAGAGGTCAACAGGAGAGAAAGAGTGAGCACGCGAGAAAAGAGCAGAGGGGACTCAATAAACAAGCCGGAAACAAACAAAAAAAAAAGACAGCGCATGTCTACTTGGGAATCACCTCGTACGCTATCTTCTTGATGACTTCCTCGTGCTGCGGACAGACCTTCATCAGATCGGCCTGCGTGAAGAGCTCGAAGTCGCGAAAGTCAAAACCCGGGCTGACGATGCAGCTCACCAGGGAGTAGCCGGCCTGTCCATCCACGCCGCTTGCCTCTACGGAGCTGCCAAAGATGGCGCCGCCGGGCACTGTGTACTGCAGGAGCTCGCCGCGTTCGACACGGCCGCCGACGGGCACACAGCGGTACACGGAGTACTGCGTCGCAGGGTCCTGGCTGCGGAGCTCTTCCGGCGTCAGCGGCTCCGCGCGCGGCGGGACGGCGATGCGGTCCTCGTCCTTGGAGTCGCGTAGGATGACATGCACCTGCAGCGGGTCTCCGGCGTGGTAGAGCCATGTCTCGTCCGAGACGAGCCGATGCAGGTGCGACGGGCTCTCTGGAGTGAGGAGAAAGTAGATGGTGGTGTAGGCGAGTCGGCGGTTGCTGACCTCGTTGTCCACGACGTGAGAGCTGTGCACAACCTCGCGGTAGTAGCCACCCTCGGGGTGCGCCTCCAGCTGCAGGTGGTCGATCCAGAACTGCGCGGAGTGCTGCTGCGGCGGTGGCGAGGCGACGTCGTTGGTGGTCATGATCGTGGAATGGGGAGACGGGGGTGGGGGAAGGACCAGTGTGGTCGAAAGTGTTGTTGTTGGTGTGTGTGTGTGTGTGGCGAGCTGTACTGCGAGGGTGCAAGCCTGTTGAGGTGACGGCTGCAATTCACATAGCGTGAATAAAACGACAACGAGAGGAGGAGGAGGAGGAGGGAGAGAGGTAAGGTGTGGCGTGGAGGGGAAGCGAGCAGCATGTTGTTCCGCCTCGATTGCTCTCCTTTAGCGTTACCCCGGTTGTGTCGGTCCGTATGGCGACGAGGCGCGTGAGAAAGACGGGAACACGTGCGCGGCGAGGTCAAAGTCAGTGTCGAGTGCGGCAGTATTTCTCTTTGGGAAGCGGAAACGCGTCTTCGCAGTGCGTGAGGACGGTCTCACGGAGGGCAGCGGCTGCCATTGAATGGCGGTCACCGGTGCCAACCCGAGGTCTCCTGTCATCGTCGTCGCTGCCGTCGCACGCGCTCTGCACAACGGTTTCCACTACCACAAGACGAGCGTACCCATTACTAGGACGAAAAAAGCACAGTAGAGAGAGAAAAAGAGAAGAAAAAAAAACGAGACGACAGGTGGGGCGCACGGCACCACTGTTGCTGACGTGATGCGGGCTTTCGTGCGGGCACGTCGGAATGGACGCGCTACGGGGGAAAAACGAAAAAGGAAATACTTTTGAAGAAAAAAACCAAAACAGAACAGAAGAGAGAAGGAGCGAGCCTCTGCTGTCACTGCGAGGGACAGCGTGACCTTCACGCAGTCGGAGAAAGCTCTTTTGAGGGCACACAGACACAGCGCGGAGAGCTCACGCCCTTGGCGCTTCGTGTGTGCCCCCGCCCCTCGTCTTCTGTAGAGCCGCCGCAACCCGCAGGCTCCCAAGGTTACCCGTCTCGACGCAGACACCAGCCACGACGGCGACAAGGGCAAAATAACGTGTGCTTTTTTTTCTAGCTGTTGTTTCAAGCCGTGTTCGGCGCCTCGAAGATGTTCTGCTTCGGGTGCGGCTCGGAGCGCCAGTACGGCGCTGGCGCATCCACCTTACCGCGCAGCTTGTGCGCCGCCTCATAGGGCCAGTGTGGGTTGAAGAGGAACTGCCGCGCAATCGCAATGGCGTCGGCGGCGCCGCTCATGAGCGCCGCCTCCGCCTCACCTGGCTCCGTGATGAGGCCCACACCTATCACGGGGATGTCCACCGCGTCCTTGATGGCCCTGGCGAACGGCAGCTGGTAGCCAACGCGCACCTGCACCTTCTGCTCCACCGCGTTGCCGCCGGAGGAGACGTGGATGGCGTGGCAGCCGAGCTCCTTGAGCCGCTGCGAGAAGGTGATCGAGTCCGCGACGCTCCACCCACCCTCCGCATCCATCCACTCCGTCGCGGAGATGCGCGCCCAAACCGGCTTCCCGGCCGGGAAGGCGGCCCGCACGGCCTGGAAGATCTGCAGCGGCAGCCGCATGCGGTTCTCAAGGCTGCCGCCGTACTCGTCCGTGCGCGTGTTGGACAGGGGCGAGAGGAAGGAGCAGGCGAGGTAGCCGTGAGCGAAGTGCAGCTCGATTCCGTCAAGCCCGATCTTGTCTACCCGCACGGCTGCATCAGCAAAGGCCTGCACGAGGTCCGCGATGTCCTGCTTGCTCAGCTCCACCGGCACCTGCTCATCCGAGGCGAAGGGGATGGCCGAGGCACCGACAGTCTGCCAGCCGTCCGGGTCCTGTGGGCGGAGCTGGCAGCGCACATCCTCGAAGGGCCGCGAGTGCGAGGCCTTGCGGCCGGCGTGAGCGAGCTGGATCGCGATGGGCGTCTTGGAGTAGTGCCGAACCTCGTCGAGCACCGACTGCATGGCGCCGGCGGTGGCGTCGTCCCAGATGCCGCAGCACTGCGGAGTGATGCGACCGTCGGGACGCACGGCGGTGGCCTCGAGGATGACGAGGCCCGCGCCGGAGGTGGCCATGCTCCCAACGTGCATGTGGTGGAAGGGCCCCATCTTGCCGTCCGTCGCACTGTACATGCACATGGGCGCGATCACGATGCGGTTGCGCAGCTCCAGCGGCCCGATCGCGTACGGCTCGAAGAGCTTTGGCCCGACGAACATCTTTTTTTCTTTTTTTTTTCTCACACGTGGGCTTGTATAGACAATAAAAGAGGTATGGAGTGGGTGGGGGTTGGGGGCACTGCGTAGGGTTGACGCGAGGGTGAACGAGGGGAAAAAACAGAGGGTGAAGGCAGTCAGGCGACTGCTAGTGGGTGTGAGTGAACTGTGAAGGTAAGAAGAACTAAGTTTGATGATAGCGTGTGCGTGTGTGTGGAATAAGAGGGGAATGGGGGAGGGTGAGGGGGGGGGGGAGGGGTGATGGTGAGTGGCGAGGCGTCAACGGGGGTAGAAAAAAGTGTGGCTTGAGAACAAAACACAAACACAAACAAACAAAAAAACAACAACAACGAAAACACAAATTGTGGTGCTTTGGATTGACTTCGTGTGCGTTTGTACGGGATCTGAATCAAGTGCGGAGCAGAGGAGAACAACAAGTAAAGGGGGGGGGACATAGTAAACAGACACAGAGGCGTACGCCACATGACAGGGCCAGGCGCTTTGTACGGGGCCGCGGGGAAAGGCTCCTGGTCGTGCCACCCAAGCCCCCCCCTTCTCCACCCCTACTCAGCCCCGCTTCTTGCCTCTCCCTTCGACATCGATGAGGTTTTGGGTCTAGCATGGCTGCCGGTCTCAGACTAGCCCCGGCCATCTCCCCCCTTCGTGCTTGTCAGGCGGTACCCTCTGCAGGCCGGGAACAGCGGGGCGACAAATTCGAACGTTGTCTTCGATTTGTTTTGAGTTTTTGTTTTCTTGGTAAAGGGAGTGTGAGTGTGAGTGTGAGTGTGTCCTCCTTGGACATCCACGAGGGGTCGAAACAAAGTAGACTTCTTTTTTACTTGTCCGTTTGTGGTGTTGTGCTT
>CAWUFJ010000044.1:0-28286 GCA_963921375.1 Tiliacea citrago
TTTTTGAAGTTCTATATTCGCCAGACGCACGTGCGAGGTGTCAAAAGACGCGTCTCCGCGCGGGCTAGCGAGCTATGAAATTACTAGAAATATATGCTATACAAAAATTTTGAGTTTTGGTCAAAAAACTGGTTTTTTGACTGAAAAATGTGAAAAAACCTGGAATAAACACTACCAAACAGGACTCGGGGTGGCTGAGCGCGCACCGGAATACAGGTAAGGCAGGTAGGTATCTATTGAAGCTACTATTAACGATGGTTCGGATAAGAATTTTGAGATAAAATTAGTTTTTGAAAATTCCTTCAAAAAATCTCACAAAAATTGCTAAGTCAATATACGAAAATATTTTTTCGCGCTTTTGTCAATTTTTATTAGTCAAACAGTTGTACGGAACCTATTTAATATTGATTTGGCTGAAAACAGCTTCAAAATGCGTCACCTGGATGCAAAGTTATAACGATTTGATAAAATTATTGTCTAGCTAAGGTGGATTTCGTATATATGTGATTATACTTGTTATGCAATTTTTTGAAGTTCTATATTCGCCAGACGCACGTGCGAGGTGTCAAAAGACGCGTCTCCGCGCGGGCTAGCGAGCTATGAAATTACTAGAAATATATGCTATACAAAAATTTTGAGTTTTGGTCAAAAAACTGGTTTTTTGACTGAAAAATGTGAAAAAACCTGGAATAAACACTACCAAACAGGACTCGGGGTGGCTGAGCGCGCACCGGAATACAGGTAAGGCAGGTAGGTATCTATTGAAGCTACTATTAACGATGGTTCGGATAAGAATTTTGAGATAAAATTAGTTTTTGAAAATTCCTTCAAAAAATCTCACAAAAATTGCTAAGTCAATATACGAAAATATTTTTTCGCGCTTTTGTCAATTTTTATTAGTCAAACAGTTGTACGGAACCTATTTAATATTGATTTGGCTGAAAACAGCTTCAAAATGCGTCACCTGGATGCAAAGTTATAACGATTTGATAAAATTATTGTCTAGCTAAGGTGGATTTCGTATATATGTGATTATACTTGTTATGCAATTTTTTGAAGTTCTATATTCGCCAGACGCACGTGCGAGGTGTCAAAAGACGCGTCTCCGCGCGGGCTAGCGAGCTATGAAATTACTAGAAATATATGCTATACAAAAATTTTGAGTTTTGGTCAAAAAACTGGTTTTTTGACTGAAAAATGTGAAAAAACCTGGAATAAACACTACCAAACAGGACTCGGGGTGGCTGAGCGCGCACCGGAATACAGGTAAGGCAGGTAGGTATCTATTGAAGCTACTATTAACGATGGTTCGGATAAGAATTTTGAGATAAAATTAGTTTTTGAAAATTCCTTCAAAAAATCTCACAAAAATTGCTAAGTCAATATACGAAAATATTTTTTCGCGCTTTTGTCAATTTTTATTAGTCAAACAGTTGTACGGAACCTATTTAATATTGATTTGGCTGAAAACAGCTTCAAAATGCGTCACCTGGATGCAAAGTTATAACGATTTGATAAAATTATTGTCTAGCTAAGGTGGATTTCGTATATATGTGATTATACTTGTTATGCAATTTTTTGAAGTTCTATATTCGCCAGACGCACGTGCGAGGTGTCAAAAGACGCGTCTCCGCGCGGGCTAGCGAGCTATGAAATTACTAGAAATATATGCTATACAAAAATTTTGAGTTTTGGTCAAAAAACTGGTTTTTTGACTGAAAAATGTGAAAAAACCTGGAATAAACACTACCAAACAGGACTCGGGGTGGCTGAGCGCGCACCGGAATACAGGTAAGGCAGGTAGGTATCTATTGAAGCTACTATTAACGATGGTTCGGATAAGAATTTTGAGATAAAATTAGTTTTTGAAAATTCCTTCAAAAAATCTCACAAAAATTGCTAAGTCAATATACGAAAATATTTTTTCGCGCTTTTGTCAATTTTTATTAGTCAAACAGTTGTACGGAACCTATTTAATATTGATTTGGCTGAAAACAGCTTCAAAATGCGTCACCTGGATGCAAAGTTATAACGATTTGATAAAATTATTGTCTAGCTAAGGTGGATTTCGTATATATGTGATTATACTTGTTATGCAATTTTTTGAAGTTCTATATTCGCCAGACGCACGTGCGAGGTGTCAAAAGACGCGTCTCCGCGCGGGCTAGCGAGCTATGAAATTACTAGAAATATATGCTATACAAAAATTTTGAGTTTTGGTCAAAAAACTGGTTTTTTGACTGAAAAATGTGAAAAAACCTGGAATAAACACTACCAAACAGGACTCGGGGTGGCTGAGCGCGCACCGGAATACAGGTAAGGCAGGTAGGTATCTATTGAAGCTACTATTAACGATGGTTCGGATAAGAATTTTGAGATAAAATTAGTTTTTGAAAATTCCTTCAAAAAATCTCACAAAAATTGCTAAGTCAATATACGAAAATATTTTTTCGCGCTTTTGTCAATTTTTATTAGTCAAACAGTTGTACGGAACCTATTTAATATTGATTTGGCTGAAAACAGCTTCAAAATGCGTCACCTGGATGCAAAGTTATAACGATTTGATAAAATTATTGTCTAGCTAAGGTGGATTTCGTATATATGTGATTATACTTGTTATGCAATTTTTTGAAGTTCTATATTCGCCAGACGCACGTGCGAGGTGTCAAAAGACGCGTCTCCGCGCGGGCTAGCGAGCTATGAAATTACTAGAAATATATGCTATACAAAAATTTTGAGTTTTGGTCAAAAAACTGGTTTTTTGACTGAAAAATGTGAAAAAACCTGGAATAAACACTACCAAACAGGACTCGGGGTGGCTGAGCGCGCACCGGAATACAGGTAAGGCAGGTAGGTATCTATTGAAGCTACTATTAACGATGGTTCGGATAAGAATTTTGAGATAAAATTAGTTTTTGAAAATTCCTTCAAAAAATCTCACAAAAATTGCTAAGTCAATATACGAAAATATTTTTTCGCGCTTTTGTCAATTTTTATTAGTCAAACAGTTGTACGGAACCTATTTAATATTGATTTGGCTGAAAACAGCTTCAAAATGCGTCACCTGGATGCAAAGTTATAACGATTTGATAAAATTATTGTCTAGCTAAGGTGGATTTCGTATATATGTGATTATACTTGTTATGCAATTTTTTGAAGTTCTATATTCGCCAGACGCACGTGCGAGGTGTCAAAAGACGCGTCTCCGCGCGGGCTAGCGAGCTATGAAATTACTAGAAATATATGCTATACAAAAATTTTGAGTTTTGGTCAAAAAACTGGTTTTTTGACTGAAAAATGTGAAAAAACCTGGAATAAACACTACCAAACAGGACTCGGGGTGGCTGAGCGCGCACCGGAATACAGGTAAGGCAGGTAGGTATCTATTGAAGCTACTATTAACGATGGTTCGGATAAGAATTTTGAGATAAAATTAGTTTTTGAAAATTCCTTCAAAAAATCTCACAAAAATTGCTAAGTCAATATACGAAAATATTTTTTCGCGCTTTTGTCAATTTTTATTAGTCAAACAGTTGTACGGAACCTATTTAATATTGATTTGGCTGAAAACAGCTTCAAAATGCGTCACCTGGATGCAAAGTTATAACGATTTGATAAAATTATTGTCTAGCTAAGGTGGATTTCGTATATATGTGATTATACTTGTTATGCAATTTTTTGAAGTTCTATATTCGCCAGACGCACGTGCGAGGTGTCAAAAGACGCGTCTCCGCGCGGGCTAGCGAGCTATGAAATTACTAGAAATATATGCTATACAAAAATTTTGAGT
The DNA here is from genome assembly GCA_963921375.1 of Tiliacea citrago. Taxonomy (NCBI): domain Eukaryota; kingdom Metazoa; phylum Arthropoda; class Insecta; order Lepidoptera; family Noctuidae; genus Tiliacea; species Tiliacea citrago. Next base: position 3,791 of record CAWUFJ010000044.1, read on the forward strand.
TTTGGTCAAAAAACTGGTTTTTTGACTGAAAAATGTGAAAAAACCTGGAATAAACACTACCAAACAGGACTCGGGGTGGCTGAGCGCGCACCGGAATACAGGTAAGGCAGGTAGGTATCTATTGAAGCTACTATTAACGATGGTTCGGATAAGAATTTTGAGATAAAATTAGTTTTTGAAAATTCCTTCAAAAAATCTCACAAAAATTGCTAAGTCAATATACGAAAATATTTTTTCGCGCTTTTGTCAATTTTTATTAGTCAAACAGTTGTACGGAACCTATTTAATATTGATTTGGCTGAAAACAGCTTCAAAATGCGTCACCTGGATGCAAAGTTATAACGATTTGATAAAATTATTGTCTAGCTAAGGTGGATTTCGTATATATGTGATTATACTTGTTATGCAATTTTTTGAAGTTCTATATTCGCCAGACGCACGTGCGAGGTGTCAAAAGACGCGTCTCCGCGCGGGCTAGCGAGCTATGAAATTACTAGAAATATATGCTATACAAAAATTTTGAGTTTTGGTCAAAAAACTGGTTTTTTGACTGAAAAATGTGAAAAAACCTGGAATAAACACTACCAAACAGGACTCGGGGTGGCTGAGCGCGCACCGGAATACAGGTAAGGCAGGTAGGTATCTATTGAAGCTACTATTAACGATGGTTCGGATAAGAATTTTGAGATAAAATTAGTTTTTGAAAATTCCTTCAAAAAATCTCACAAAAATTGCTAAGTCAATATACGAAAATATTTTTTCGCGCTTTTGTCAATTTTTATTAGTCAAACAGTTGTACGGAACCTATTTAATATTGATTTGGCTGAAAACAGCTTCAAAATGCGTCACCTGGATGCAAAGTTATAACGATTTGATAAAATTATTGTCTAGCTAAGGTGGATTTCGTATATATGTGATTATACTTGTTATGCAATTTTTTGAAGTTCTATATTCGCCAGACGCACGTGCGAGGTGTCAAAAGACGCGTCTCCGCGCGGGCTAGCGAGCTATGAAATTACTAGAAATATATGCTATACAAAAATTTTGAGTTTTGGTCAAAAAACTGGTTTTTTGACTGAAAAATGTGAAAAAACCTGGAATAAACACTACCAAACAGGACTCGGGGTGGCTGAGCGCGCACCGGAATACAGGTAAGGCAGGTAGGTATCTATTGAAGCTACTATTAACGATGGTTCGGATAAGAATTTTGAGATAAAATTAGTTTTTGAAAATTCCTTCAAAAAATCTCACAAAAATTGCTAAGTCAATATACGAAAATATTTTTTCGCGCTTTTGTCAATTTTTATTAGTCAAACAGTTGTACGGAACCTATTTAATATTGATTTGGCTGAAAACAGCTTCAAAATGCGTCACCTGGATGCAAAGTTATAACGATTTGATAAAATTATTGTCTAGCTAAGGTGGATTTCGTATATATGTGATTATACTTGTTATGCAATTTTTTGAAGTTCTATATTCGCCAGACGCACGTGCGAGGTGTCAAAAGACGCGTCTCCGCGCGGGCTAGCGAGCTATGAAATTACTAGAAATATATGCTATACAAAAATTTTGAGTTTTGGTCAAAAAACTGGTTTTTTGACTGAAAAATGTGAAAAAACCTGGAATAAACACTACCAAACAGGACTCGGGGTGGCTGAGCGCGCACCGGAATACAGGTAAGGCAGGTAGGTATCTATTGAAGCTACTATTAACGATGGTTCGGATAAGAATTTTGAGATAAAATTAGTTTTTGAAAATTCCTTCAAAAAATCTCACAAAAATTGCTAAGTCAATATACGAAAATATTTTTTCGCGCTTTTGTCAATTTTTATTAGTCAAACAGTTGTACGGAACCTATTTAATATTGATTTGGCTGAAAACAGCTTCAAAATGCGTCACCTGGATGCAAAGTTATAACGATTTGATAAAATTATTGTCTAGCTAAGGTGGATTTCGTATATATGTGATTATACTTGTTATGCAATTTTTTGAAGTTCTATATTCGCCAGACGCACGTGCGAGGTGTCAAAAGACGCGTCTCCGCGCGGGCTAGCGAGCTATGAAATTACTAGAAATATATGCTATACAAAAATTTTGAGTTTTGGTCAAAAAACTGGTTTTTTGACTGAAAAATGTGAAAAAACCTGGAATAAACACTACCAAACAGGACTCGGGGTGGCTGAGCGCGCACCGGAATACAGGTAAGGCAGGTAGGTATCTATTGAAGCTACTATTAACGATGGTTCGGATAAGAATTTTGAGATAAAATTAGTTTTTGAAAATTCCTTCAAAAAATCTCACAAAAATTGCTAAGTCAATATACGAAAATATTTTTTCGCGCTTTTGTCAATTTTTATTAGTCAAACAGTTGTACGGAACCTATTTAATATTGATTTGGCTGAAAACAGCTTCAAAATGCGTCACCTGGATGCAAAGTTATAACGATTTGATAAAATTATTGTCTAGCTAAGGTGGATTTCGTATATATGTGATTATACTTGTTATGCAATTTTTTGAAGTTCTATATTCGCCAGACGCACGTGCGAGGTGTCAAAAGACGCGTCTCCGCGCGGGCTAGCGAGCTATGAAATTACTAGAAATATATGCTATACAAAAATTTTGAGTTTTGGTCAAAAAACTGGTTTTTTGACTGAAAAATGTGAAAAAACCTGGAATAAACACTACCAAACAGGACTCGGGGTGGCTGAGCGCGCACCGGAATACAGGTAAGGCAGGTAGGTATCTATTGAAGCTACTATTAACGATGGTTCGGATAAGAATTTTGAGATAAAATTAGTTTTTGAAAATTCCTTCAAAAAATCTCACAAAAATTGCTAAGTCAATATACGAAAATATTTTTTCGCGCTTTTGTCAATTTTTATTAGTCAAACAGTTGTACGGAACCTATTTAATATTGATTTGGCTGAAAACAGCTTCAAAATGCGTCACCTGGATGCAAAGTTATAACGATTTGATAAAATTATTGTCTAGCTAAGGTGGATTTCGTATATATGTGATTATACTTGTTATGCAATTTTTTGAAGTTCTATATTCGCCAGACGCACGTGCGAGGTGTCAAAAGACGCGTCTCCGCGCGGGCTAGCGAGCTATGAAATTACTAGAAATATATGCTATACAAAAATTTTGAGTTTTGGTCAAAAAACTGGTTTTTTGACTGAAAAATGTGAAAAAACCTGGAATAAACACTACCAAACAGGACTCGGGGTGGCTGAGCGCGCACCGGAATACAGGTAAGGCAGGTAGGTATCTATTGAAGCTACTATTAACGATGGTTCGGATAAGAATTTTGAGATAAAATTAGTTTTTGAAAATTCCTTCAAAAAATCTCACAAAAATTGCTAAGTCAATATACGAAAATATTTTTTCGCGCTTTTGTCAATTTTTATTAGTCAAACAGTTGTACGGAACCTATTTAATATTGATTTGGCTGAAAACAGCTTCAAAATGCGTCACCTGGATGCAAAGTTATAACGATTTGATAAAATTATTGTCTAGCTAAGGTGGATTTCGTATATATGTGATTATACTTGTTATGCAATTTTTTGAAGTTCTATATTCGCCAGACGCACGTGCGAGGTGTCAAAAGACGCGTCTCCGCGCGGGCTAGCGAGCTATGAAATTACTAGAAATATATGCTATACAAAAATTTTGAGTTTTGGTCAAAAAACTGGTTTTTTGACTGAAAAATGTGAAAAAACCTGGAATAAACACTACCAAACAGGACTCGGGGTGGCTGAGCGCGCACCGGAATACAGGTAAGGCAGGTAGGTATCTATTGAAGCTACTATTAACGATGGTTCGGATAAGAATTTTGAGATAAAATTAGTTTTTGAAAATTCCTTCAAAAAATCTCACAAAAATTGCTAAGTCAATATACGAAAATATTTTTTCGCGCTTTTGTCAATTTTTATTAGTCAAACAGTTGTACGGAACCTATTTAATATTGATTTGGCTGAAAACAGCTTCAAAATGCGTCACCTGGATGCAAAGTTATAACGATTTGATAAAATTATTGTCTAGCTAAGGTGGATTTCGTATATATGTGATTATACTTGTTATGCAATTTTTTGAAGTTCTATATTCGCCAGACGCACGTGCGAGGTGTCAAAAGACGCGTCTCCGCGCGGGCTAGCGAGCTATGAAATTACTAGAAATATATGCTATACAAAAATTTTGAGTTTTGGTCAAAAAACTGGTTTTTTGACTGAAAAATGTGAAAAAACCTGGAATAAACACTACCAAACAGGACTCGGGGTGGCTGAGCGCGCACCGGAATACAGGTAAGGCAGGTAGGTATCTATTGAAGCTACTATTAACGATGGTTCGGATAAGAATTTTGAGATAAAATTAGTTTTTGAAAATTCCTTCAAAAAATCTCACAAAAATTGCTAAGTCAATATACGAAAATATTTTTTCGCGCTTTTGTCAATTTTTATTAGTCAAACAGTTGTACGGAACCTATTTAATATTGATTTGGCTGAAAACAGCTTCAAAATGCGTCACCTGGATGCAAAGTTATAACGATTTGATAAAATTATTGTCTAGCTAAGGTGGATTTCGTATATATGTGATTATACTTGTTATGCAATTTTTTGAAGTTCTATATTCGCCAGACGCACGTGCGAGGTGTCAAAAGACGCGTCTCCGCGCGGGCTAGCGAGCTATGAAATTACTAGAAATATATGCTATACAAAAATTTTGAGTTTTGGTCAAAAAACTGGTTTTTTGACTGAAAAATGTGAAAAAACCTGGAATAAACACTACCAAACAGGACTCGGGGTGGCTGAGCGCGCACCGGAATACAGGTAAGGCAGGTAGGTATCTATTGAAGCTACTATTAACGATGGTTCGGATAAGAATTTTGAGATAAAATTAGTTTTTGAAAATTCCTTCAAAAAATCTCACAAAAATTGCTAAGTCAATATACGAAAATATTTTTTCGCGCTTTTGTCAATTTTTATTAGTCAAACAGTTGTACGGAACCTATTTAATATTGATTTGGCTGAAAACAGCTTCAAAATGCGTCACCTGGATGCAAAGTTATAACGATTTGATAAAATTATTGTCTAGCTAAGGTGGATTTCGTATATATGTGATTATACTTGTTATGCAATTTTTTGAAGTTCTATATTCGCCAGACGCACGTGCGAGGTGTCAAAAGACGCGTCTCCGCGCGGGCTAGCGAGCTATGAAATTACTAGAAATATATGCTATACAAAAATTTTGAGTTTTGGTCAAAAAACTGGTTTTTTGACTGAAAAATGTGAAAAAACCTGGAATAAACACTACCAAACAGGACTCGGGGTGGCTGAGCGCGCACCGGAATACAGGTAAGGCAGGTAGGTATCTATTGAAGCTACTATTAACGATGGTTCGGATAAGAATTTTGAGATAAAATTAGTTTTTGAAAATTCCTTCAAAAAATCTCACAAAAATTGCTAAGTCAATATACGAAAATATTTTTTCGCGCTTTTGTCAATTTTTATTAGTCAAACAGTTGTACGGAACCTATTTAATATTGATTTGGCTGAAAACAGCTTCAAAATGCGTCACCTGGATGCAAAGTTATAACGATTTGATAAAATTATTGTCTAGCTAAGGTGGATTTCGTATATATGTGATTATACTTGTTATGCAATTTTTTGAAGTTCTATATTCGCCAGACGCACGTGCGAGGTGTCAAAAGACGCGTCTCCGCGCGGGCTAGCGAGCTATGAAATTACTAGAAATATATGCTATACAAAAATTTTGAGTTTTGGTCAAAAAACTGGTTTTTTGACTGAAAAATGTGAAAAAACCTGGAATAAACACTACCAAACAGGACTCGGGGTGGCTGAGCGCGCACCGGAATACAGGTAAGGCAGGTAGGTATCTATTGAAGCTACTATTAACGATGGTTCGGATAAGAATTTTGAGATAAAATTAGTTTTTGAAAATTCCTTCAAAAAATCTCACAAAAATTGCTAAGTCAATATACGAAAATATTTTTTCGCGCTTTTGTCAATTTTTATTAGTCAAACAGTTGTACGGAACCTATTTAATATTGATTTGGCTGAAAACAGCTTCAAAATGCGTCACCTGGATGCAAAGTTATAACGATTTGATAAAATTATTGTCTAGCTAAGGTGGATTTCGTATATATGTGATTATACTTGTTATGCAATTTTTTGAAGTTCTATATTCGCCAGACGCACGTGCGAGGTGTCAAAAGACGCGTCTCCGCGCGGGCTAGCGAGCTATGAAATTACTAGAAATATATGCTATACAAAAATTTTGAGTTTTGGTCAAAAAACTGGTTTTTTGACTGAAAAATGTGAAAAAACCTGGAATAAACACTACCAAACAGGACTCGGGGTGGCTGAGCGCGCACCGGAATACAGGTAAGGCAGGTAGGTATCTATTGAAGCTACTATTAACGATGGTTCGGATAAGAATTTTGAGATAAAATTAGTTTTTGAAAATTCCTTCAAAAAATCTCACAAAAATTGCTAAGTCAATATACGAAAATATTTTTTCGCGCTTTTGTCAATTTTTATTAGTCAAACAGTTGTACGGAACCTATTTAATATTGATTTGGCTGAAAACAGCTTCAAAATGCGTCACCTGGATGCAAAGTTATAACGATTTGATAAAATTATTGTCTAGCTAAGGTGGATTTCGTATATATGTGATTATACTTGTTATGCAATTTTTTGAAGTTCTATATTCGCCAGACGCACGTGCGAGGTGTCAAAAGACGCGTCTCCGCGCGGGCTAGCGAGCTATGAAATTACTAGAAATATATGCTATACAAAAATTTTGAGTTTTGGTCAAAAAACTGGTTTTTTGACTGAAAAATGTGAAAAAACCTGGAATAAACACTACCAAACAGGACTCGGGGTGGCTGAGCGCGCACCGGAATACAGGTAAGGCAGGTAGGTATCTATTGAAGCTACTATTAACGATGGTTCGGATAAGAATTTTGAGATAAAATTAGTTTTTGAAAATTCCTTCAAAAAATCTCACAAAAATTGCTAAGTCAATATACGAAAATATTTTTTCGCGCTTTTGTCAATTTTTATTAGTCAAACAGTTGTACGGAACCTATTTAATATTGATTTGGCTGAAAACAGCTTCAAAATGCGTCACCTGGATGCAAAGTTATAACGATTTGATAAAATTATTGTCTAGCTAAGGTGGATTTCGTATATATGTGATTATACTTGTTATGCAATTTTTTGAAGTTCTATATTCGCCAGACGCACGTGCGAGGTGTCAAAAGACGCGTCTCCGCGCGGGCTAGCGAGCTATGAAATTACTAGAAATATATGCTATACAAAAATTTTGAGTTTTGGTCAAAAAACTGGTTTTTTGACTGAAAAATGTGAAAAAACCTGGAATAAACACTACCAAACAGGACTCGGGGTGGCTGAGCGCGCACCGGAATACAGGTAAGGCAGGTAGGTATCTATTGAAGCTACTATTAACGATGGTTCGGATAAGAATTTTGAGATAAAATTAGTTTTTGAAAATTCCTTCAAAAAATCTCACAAAAATTGCTAAGTCAATATACGAAAATATTTTTTCGCGCTTTTGTCAATTTTTATTAGTCAAACAGTTGTACGGAACCTATTTAATATTGATTTGGCTGAAAACAGCTTCAAAATGCGTCACCTGGATGCAAAGTTATAACGATTTGATAAAATTATTGTCTAGCTAAGGTGGATTTCGTATATATGTGATTATACTTGTTATGCAATTTTTTGAAGTTCTATATTCGCCAGACGCACGTGCGAGGTGTCAAAAGACGCGTCTCCGCGCGGGCTAGCGAGCTATGAAATTACTAGAAATATATGCTATACAAAAATTTTGAGTTTTGGTCAAAAAACTGGTTTTTTGACTGAAAAATGTGAAAAAACCTGGAATAAACACTACCAAACAGGACTCGGGGTGGCTGAGCGCGCACCGGAATACAGGTAAGGCAGGTAGGTATCTATTGAAGCTACTATTAACGATGGTTCGGATAAGAATTTTGAGATAAAATTAGTTTCAGTGATTTCATAACTCGCTAGCCCGCGCGGAGACGCGTCTTTTGACACCTCGCACGTGCGTCTGGCGAATATAGAACTTCAAAAAATTCCATAACAAGTAATTTCATATATATACGAAATCCACCTTAGCTAGACAATAATTTTATCAAATCGTTATAACTTTGCATCCAGGTGACGCATTTTGAAGCTGTTTTCAGCCAAATCAATATTAAATAGGTTCCGTACAACTGTTTGACTAATAAAAATTGACAAAAACGCGAAAAAATATTTTCGTATATCGACTTAGCAATTTTTGTGAGATTTTTTGAAGGAATTTTCAAAAACTAATTTTATCTCAAAATTCTTATCCGAACCATCGTTAATAGTAGTTTCAATAGATACCTACCTGCCTTACCTGTATTCCGGTGCGCGCTCAGCCACCCCGAGTCCTGTTTGGTAGTGGTTATTCCAGGTTTTTTCATATTTTTCAGTCAAAAAACCAGTTTTTTGACCAAAACTCAAAATTTTTGTATCGCATATAGTTTCAGTGATTTCATAACTCGCTAGCCCGCGCGGAGACGCGTCTTTTGACACCTCGCACGTGCGTCTGGCGAATATAGAACTTCAAAAAATTCCATAACAAGTAATTTCATATATATACGAAATCCACCTTAGCTAGACAATAATTTTATCAAATCGTTATAACTTTGCATCCAGGTGACGCATTTTGAAGCTGTTTTCAGCCAAATCAATATTAAATAGGTTCCGTACAACTGTTTGACTAATAAAAATTGACAAAAACGCGAAAAAATATTTTCGTATATCGACTTAGCAATTTTTGTGAGATTTTTTGAAGGAATTTTCAAAAACTAATTTTATCTCAAAATTCTTATCCGAACCATCGTTAATAGTAGTTTCAATAGATACCTACCTGCCTTACCTGTATTCCGGTGCGCGCTCAGCCACCCCGAGTCCTGTTTGGTAGTGGTTATTCCAGGTTTTTTCATATTTTTCAGTCAAAAAACCAGTTTTTTGACCAAAACTCAAAATTTTTGTATCGCATATAGTTTCAGTGATTTCATAACTCGCTAGCCCGCGCGGAGACGCGTCTTTTGACACCTCGCACGTGCGTCTGGCGAATATAGAACTTCAAAAAATTCCATAACAAGTAATTTCATATATATACGAAATCCACCTTAGCTAGACAATAATTTTATCAAATCGTTATAACTTTGCATCCAGGTGACGCATTTTGAAGCTGTTTTCAGCCAAATCAATATTAAATAGGTTCCGTACAACTGTTTGACTAATAAAAATTGACAAAAACGCGAAAAAATATTTTCGTATATCGACTTAGCAATTTTTGTGAGATTTTTTGAAGGAATTTTCAAAAACTAATTTTATCTCAAAATTCTTATCCGAACCATCGTTAATAGTAGTTTCAATAGATACCTACCTGCCTTACCTGTATTCCGGTGCGCGCTCAGCCACCCCGAGTCCTGTTTGGTAGTGGTTATTCCAGGTTTTTTCATATTTTTCAGTCAAAAAACCAGTTTTTTGACCAAAACTCAAAATTTTTGTATCGCATATAGTTTCAGTGATTTCATAACTCGCTAGCCCGCGCGGAGACGCGTCTTTTGACACCTCGCACGTGCGTCTGGCGAATATAGAACTTCAAAAAATTCCATAACAAGTAATTTCATATATATACGAAATCCACCTTAGCTAGACAATAATTTTATCAAATCGTTATAACTTTGCATCCAGGTGACGCATTTTGAAGCTGTTTTCAGCCAAATCAATATTAAATAGGTTCCGTACAACTGTTTGACTAATAAAAATTGACAAAAACGCGAAAAAATATTTTCGTATATCGACTTAGCAATTTTTGTGAGATTTTTTGAAGGAATTTTCAAAAACTAATTTTATCTCAAAATTCTTATCCGAACCATCGTTAATAGTAGTTTCAATAGATACCTACCTGCCTTACCTGTATTCCGGTGCGCGCTCAGCCACCCCGAGTCCTGTTTGGTAGTGGTTATTCCAGGTTTTTTCATATTTTTCAGTCAAAAAACCAGTTTTTTGACCAAAACTCAAAATTTTTGTATCGCATATAGTTTCAGTGATTTCATAACTCGCTAGCCCGCGCGGAGACGCGTCTTTTGACACCTCGCACGTGCGTCTGGCGAATATAGAACTTCAAAAAATTCCATAACAAGTAATTTCATATATATACGAAATCCACCTTAGCTAGACAATAATTTTATCAAATCGTTATAACTTTGCATCCAGGTGACGCATTTTGAAGCTGTTTTCAGCCAAATCAATATTAAATAGGTTCCGTACAACTGTTTGACTAATAAAAATTGACAAAAACGCGAAAAAATATTTTCGTATATCGACTTAGCAATTTTTGTGAGATTTTTTGAAGGAATTTTCAAAAACTAATTTTATCTCAAAATTCTTATCCGAACCATCGTTAATAGTAGTTTCAATAGATACCTACCTGCCTTACCTGTATTCCGGTGCGCGCTCAGCCACCCCGAGTCCTGTTTGGTAGTGGTTATTCCAGGTTTTTTCATATTTTTCAGTCAAAAAACCAGTTTTTTGACCAAAACTCAAAATTTTTGTATCGCATATAGTTTCAGTGATTTCATAACTCGCTAGCCCGCGCGGAGACGCGTCTTTTGACACCTCGCACGTGCGTCTGGCGAATATAGAACTTCAAAAAATTCCATAACAAGTAATTTCATATATATACGAAATCCACCTTAGCTAGACAATAATTTTATCAAATCGTTATAACTTTGCATCCAGGTGACGCATTTTGAAGCTGTTTTCAGCCAAATCAATATTAAATAGGTTCCGTACAACTGTTTGACTAATAAAAATTGACAAAAACGCGAAAAAATATTTTCGTATATCGACTTAGCAATTTTTGTGAGATTTTTTGAAGGAATTTTCAAAAACTAATTTTATCTCAAAATTCTTATCCGAACCATCGTTAATAGTAGTTTCAATAGATACCTACCTGCCTTACCTGTATTCCGGTGCGCGCTCAGCCACCCCGAGTCCTGTTTGGTAGTGGTTATTCCAGGTTTTTTCATATTTTTCAGTCAAAAAACCAGTTTTTTGACCAAAACTCAAAATTTTTGTATCGCATATAGTTTCAGTGATTTCATAACTCGCTAGCCCGCGCGGAGACGCGTCTTTTGACACCTCGCACGTGCGTCTGGCGAATATAGAACTTCAAAAAATTCCATAACAAGTAATTTCATATATATACGAAATCCACCTTAGCTAGACAATAATTTTATCAAATCGTTATAACTTTGCATCCAGGTGACGCATTTTGAAGCTGTTTTCAGCCAAATCAATATTAAATAGGTTCCGTACAACTGTTTGACTAATAAAAATTGACAAAAACGCGAAAAAATATTTTCGTATATCGACTTAGCAATTTTTGTGAGATTTTTTGAAGGAATTTTCAAAAACTAATTTTATCTCAAAATTCTTATCCGAACCATCGTTAATAGTAGTTTCAATAGATACCTACCTGCCTTACCTGTATTCCGGTGCGCGCTCAGCCACCCCGAGTCCTGTTTGGTAGTGGTTATTCCAGGTTTTTTCATATTTTTCAGTCAAAAAACCAGTTTTTTGACCAAAACTCAAAATTTTTGTATCGCATATAGTTTCAGTGATTTCATAACTCGCTAGCCCGCGCGGAGACGCGTCTTTTGACACCTCGCACGTGCGTCTGGCGAATATAGAACTTCAAAAAATTCCATAACAAGTAATTTCATATATATACGAAATCCACCTTAGCTAGACAATAATTTTATCAAATCGTTATAACTTTGCATCCAGGTGACGCATTTTGAAGCTGTTTTCAGCCAAATCAATATTAAATAGGTTCCGTACAACTGTTTGACTAATAAAAATTGACAAAAACGCGAAAAAATATTTTCGTATATCGACTTAGCAATTTTTGTGAGATTTTTTGAAGGAATTTTCAAAAACTAATTTTATCTCAAAATTCTTATCCGAACCATCGTTAATAGTAGTTTCAATAGATACCTACCTGCCTTACCTGTATTCCGGTGCGCGCTCAGCCACCCCGAGTCCTGTTTGGTAGTGGTTATTCCAGGTTTTTTCATATTTTTCAGTCAAAAAACCAGTTTTTTGACCAAAACTCAAAATTTTTGTATCGCATATAGTTTCAGTGATTTCATAACTCGCTAGCCCGCGCGGAGACGCGTCTTTTGACACCTCGCACGTGCGTCTGGCGAATATAGAACTTCAAAAAATTCCATAACAAGTAATTTCATATATATACGAAATCCACCTTAGCTAGACAATAATTTTATCAAATCGTTATAACTTTGCATCCAGGTGACGCATTTTGAAGCTGTTTTCAGCCAAATCAATATTAAATAGGTTCCGTACAACTGTTTGACTAATAAAAATTGACAAAAACGCGAAAAAATATTTTCGTATATCGACTTAGCAATTTTTGTGAGATTTTTTGAAGGAATTTTCAAAAACTAATTTTATCTCAAAATTCTTATCCGAACCATCGTTAATAGTAGTTTCAATAGATACCTACCTGCCTTACCTGTATTCCGGTGCGCGCTCAGCCACCCCGAGTCCTGTTTGGTAGTGGTTATTCCAGGTTTTTTCATATTTTTCAGTCAAAAAACCAGTTTTTTGACCAAAACTCAAAATTTTTGTATCGCATATAGTTTCAGTGATTTCATAACTCGCTAGCCCGCGCGGAGACGCGTCTTTTGACACCTCGCACGTGCGTCTGGCGAATATAGAACTTCAAAAAATTCCATAACAAGTAATTTCATATATATACGAAATCCACCTTAGCTAGACAATAATTTTATCAAATCGTTATAACTTTGCATCCAGGTGACGCATTTTGAAGCTGTTTTCAGCCAAATCAATATTAAATAGGTTCCGTACAACTGTTTGACTAATAAAAATTGACAAAAACGCGAAAAAATATTTTCGTATATCGACTTAGCAATTTTTGTGAGATTTTTTGAAGGAATTTTCAAAAACTAATTTTATCTCAAAATTCTTATCCGAACCATCGTTAATAGTAGTTTCAATAGATACCTACCTGCCTTACCTGTATTCCGGTGCGCGCTCAGCCACCCCGAGTCCTGTTTGGTAGTGGTTATTCCAGGTTTTTTCATATTTTTCAGTCAAAAAACCAGTTTTTTGACCAAAACTCAAAATTTTTGTATCGCATATAGTTTCAGTGATTTCATAACTCGCTAGCCCGCGCGGAGACGCGTCTTTTGACACCTCGCACGTGCGTCTGGCGAATATAGAACTTCAAAAAATTCCATAACAAGTAATTTCATATATATACGAAATCCACCTTAGCTAGACAATAATTTTATCAAATCGTTATAACTTTGCATCCAGGTGACGCATTTTGAAGCTGTTTTCAGCCAAATCAATATTAAATAGGTTCCGTACAACTGTTTGACTAATAAAAATTGACAAAAACGCGAAAAAATATTTTCGTATATCGACTTAGCAATTTTTGTGAGATTTTTTGAAGGAATTTTCAAAAACTAATTTTATCTCAAAATTCTTATCCGAACCATCGTTAATAGTAGTTTCAATAGATACCTACCTGCCTTACCTGTATTCCGGTGCGCGCTCAGCCACCCCGAGTCCTGTTTGGTAGTGGTTATTCCAGGTTTTTTCATATTTTTCAGTCAAAAAACCAGTTTTTTGACCAAAACTCAAAATTTTTGTATCGCATATAGTTTCAGTGATTTCATAACTCGCTAGCCCGCGCGGAGACGCGTCTTTTGACACCTCGCACGTGCGTCTGGCGAATATAGAACTTCAAAAAATTCCATAACAAGTAATTTCATATATATACGAAATCCACCTTAGCTAGACAATAATTTTATCAAATCGTTATAACTTTGCATCCAGGTGACGCATTTTGAAGCTGTTTTCAGCCAAATCAATATTAAATAGGTTCCGTACAACTGTTTGACTAATAAAAATTGACAAAAACGCGAAAAAATATTTTCGTATATCGACTTAGCAATTTTTGTGAGATTTTTTGAAGGAATTTTCAAAAACTAATTTTATCTCAAAATTCTTATCCGAACCATCGTTAATAGTAGTTTCAATAGATACCTACCTGCCTTACCTGTATTCCGGTGCGCGCTCAGCCACCCCGAGTCCTGTTTGGTAGTGGTTATTCCAGGTTTTTTCATATTTTTCAGTCAAAAAACCAGTTTTTTGACCAAAACTCAAAATTTTTGTATCGCATATAGTTTCAGTGATTTCATAACTCGCTAGCCCGCGCGGAGACGCGTCTTTTGACACCTCGCACGTGCGTCTGGCGAATATAGAACTTCAAAAAATTCCATAACAAGTAATTTCATATATATACGAAATCCACCTTAGCTAGACAATAATTTTATCAAATCGTTATAACTTTGCATCCAGGTGACGCATTTTGAAGCTGTTTTCAGCCAAATCAATATTAAATAGGTTCCGTACAACTGTTTGACTAATAAAAATTGACAAAAACGCGAAAAAATATTTTCGTATATCGACTTAGCAATTTTTGTGAGATTTTTTGAAGGAATTTTCAAAAACTAATTTTATCTCAAAATTCTTATCCGAACCATCGTTAATAGTAGTTTCAATAGATACCTACCTGCCTTACCTGTATTCCGGTGCGCGCTCAGCCACCCCGAGTCCTGTTTGGTAGTGGTTATTCCAGGTTTTTTCATATTTTTCAGTCAAAAAACCAGTTTTTTGACCAAAACTCAAAATTTTTGTATCGCATATAGTTTCAGTGATTTCATAACTCGCTAGCCCGCGCGGAGACGCGTCTTTTGACACCTCGCACGTGCGTCTGGCGAATATAGAACTTCAAAAAATTCCATAACAAGTAATTTCATATATATACGAAATCCACCTTAGCTAGACAATAATTTTATCAAATCGTTATAACTTTGCATCCAGGTGACGCATTTTGAAGCTGTTTTCAGCCAAATCAATATTAAATAGGTTCCGTACAACTGTTTGACTAATAAAAATTGACAAAAACGCGAAAAAATATTTTCGTATATCGACTTAGCAATTTTTGTGAGATTTTTTGAAGGAATTTTCAAAAACTAATTTTATCTCAAAATTCTTATCCGAACCATCGTTAATAGTAGTTTCAATAGATACCTACCTGCCTTACCTGTATTCCGGTGCGCGCTCAGCCACCCCGAGTCCTGTTTGGTAGTGGTTATTCCAGGTTTTTTCATATTTTTCAGTCAAAAAACCAGTTTTTTGACCAAAACTCAAAATTTTTGTATCGCATATAGTTTCAGTGATTTCATAACTCGCTAGCCCGCGCGGAGACGCGTCTTTTGACACCTCGCACGTGCGTCTGGCGAATATAGAACTTCAAAAAATTCCATAACAAGTAATTTCATATATATACGAAATCCACCTTAGCTAGACAATAATTTTATCAAATCGTTATAACTTTGCATCCAGGTGACGCATTTTGAAGCTGTTTTCAGCCAAATCAATATTAAATAGGTTCCGTACAACTGTTTGACTAATAAAAATTGACAAAAACGCGAAAAAATATTTTCGTATATCGACTTAGCAATTTTTGTGAGATTTTTTGAAGGAATTTTCAAAAACTAATTTTATCTCAAAATTCTTATCCGAACCATCGTTAATAGTAGTTTCAATAGATACCTACCTGCCTTACCTGTATTCCGGTGCGCGCTCAGCCACCCCGAGTCCTGTTTGGTAGTGGTTATTCCAGGTTTTTTCATATTTTTCAGTCAAAAAACCAGTTTTTTGACCAAAACTCAAAATTTTTGTATCGCATATAGTTTCAGTGATTTCATAACTCGCTAGCCCGCGCGGAGACGCGTCTTTTGACACCTCGCACGTGCGTCTGGCGAATATAGAACTTCAAAAAATTCCATAACAAGTAATTTCATATATATACGAAATCCACCTTAGCTAGACAATAATTTTATCAAATCGTTATAACTTTGCATCCAGGTGACGCATTTTGAAGCTGTTTTCAGCCAAATCAATATTAAATAGGTTCCGTACAACTGTTTGACTAATAAAAATTGACAAAAACGCGAAAAAATATTTTCGTATATCGACTTAGCAATTTTTGTGAGATTTTTTGAAGGAATTTTCAAAAACTAATTTTATCTCAAAATTCTTATCCGAACCATCGTTAATAGTAGTTTCAATAGATACCTACCTGCCTTACCTGTATTCCGGTGCGCGCTCAGCCACCCCGAGTCCTGTTTGGTAGTGGTTATTCCAGGTTTTTTCATATTTTTCAGTCAAAAAACCAGTTTTTTGACCAAAACTCAAAATTTTTGTATCGCATATAGTTTCAGTGATTTCATAACTCGCTAGCCCGCGCGGAGACGCGTCTTTTGACACCTCGCACGTGCGTCTGGCGAATATAGAACTTCAAAAAATTCCATAACAAGTAATTTCATATATATACGAAATCCACCTTAGCTAGACAATAATTTTATCAAATCGTTATAACTTTGCATCCAGGTGACGCATTTTGAAGCTGTTTTCAGCCAAATCAATATTAAATAGGTTCCGTACAACTGTTTGACTAATAAAAATTGACAAAAACGCGAAAAAATATTTTCGTATATCGACTTAGCAATTTTTGTGAGATTTTTTGAAGGAATTTTCAAAAACTAATTTTATCTCAAAATTCTTATCCGAACCATCGTTAATAGTAGTTTCAATAGATACCTACCTGCCTTACCTGTATTCCGGTGCGCGCTCAGCCACCCCGAGTCCTGTTTGGTAGTGGTTATTCCAGGTTTTTTCATATTTTTCAGTCAAAAAACCAGTTTTTTGACCAAAACTCAAAATTTTTGTATCGCATATAGTTTCAGTGATTTCATAACTCGCTAGCCCGCGCGGAGACGCGTCTTTTGACACCTCGCACGTGCGTCTGGCGAATATAGAACTTCAAAAAATTCCATAACAAGTAATTTCATATATATACGAAATCCACCTTAGCTAGACAATAATTTTATCAAATCGTTATAACTTTGCATCCAGGTGACGCATTTTGAAGCTGTTTTCAGCCAAATCAATATTAAATAGGTTCCGTACAACTGTTTGACTAATAAAAATTGACAAAAACGCGAAAAAATATTTTCGTATATCGACTTAGCAATTTTTGTGAGATTTTTTGAAGGAATTTTCAAAAACTAATTTTATCTCAAAATTCTTATCCGAACCATCGTTAATAGTAGTTTCAATAGATACCTACCTGCCTTACCTGTATTCCGGTGCGCGCTCAGCCACCCCGAGTCCTGTTTGGTAGTGGTTATTCCAGGTTTTTTCATATTTTTCAGTCAAAAAACCAGTTTTTTGACCAAAACTCAAAATTTTTGTATCGCATATAGTTTCAGTGATTTCATAACTCGCTAGCCCGCGCGGAGACGCGTCTTTTGACACCTCGCACGTGCGTCTGGCGAATATAGAACTTCAAAAAATTCCATAACAAGTAATTTCATATATATACGAAATCCACCTTAGCTAGACAATAATTTTATCAAATCGTTATAACTTTGCATCCAGGTGACGCATTTTGAAGCTGTTTTCAGCCAAATCAATATTAAATAGGTTCCGTACAACTGTTTGACTAATAAAAATTGACAAAAACGCGAAAAAATATTTTCGTATATCGACTTAGCAATTTTTGTGAGATTTTTTGAAGGAATTTTCAAAAACTAATTTTATCTCAAAATTCTTATCCGAACCATCGTTAATAGTAGTTTCAATAGATACCTACCTGCCTTACCTGTATTCCGGTGCGCGCTCAGCCACCCCGAGTCCTGTTTGGTAGTGGTTATTCCAGGTTTTTTCATATTTTTCAGTCAAAAAACCAGTTTTTTGACCAAAACTCAAAATTTTTGTATCGCATATAGTTTCAGTGATTTCATAACTCGCTAGCCCGCGCGGAGACGCGTCTTTTGACACCTCGCACGTGCGTCTGGCGAATATAGAACTTCAAAAAATTCCATAACAAGTAATTTCATATATATACGAAATCCACCTTAGCTAGACAATAATTTTATCAAATCGTTATAACTTTGCATCCAGGTGACGCATTTTGAAGCTGTTTTCAGCCAAATCAATATTAAATAGGTTCCGTACAACTGTTTGACTAATAAAAATTGACAAAAACGCGAAAAAATATTTTCGTATATCGACTTAGCAATTTTTGTGAGATTTTTTGAAGGAATTTTCAAAAACTAATTTTATCTCAAAATTCTTATCCGAACCATCGTTAATAGTAGTTTCAATAGATACCTACCTGCCTTACCTGTATTCCGGTGCGCGCTCAGCCACCCCGAGTCCTGTTTGGTAGTGGTTATTCCAGGTTTTTTCATATTTTTCAGTCAAAAAACCAGTTTTTTGACCAAAACTCAAAATTTTTGTATCGCATATAGTTTCAGTGATTTCATAACTCGCTAGCCCGCGCGGAGACGCGTCTTTTGACACCTCGCACGTGCGTCTGGCGAATATAGAACTTCAAAAAATTCCATAACAAGTAATTTCATATATATACGAAATCCACCTTAGCTAGACAATAATTTTATCAAATCGTTATAACTTTGCATCCAGGTGACGCATTTTGAAGCTGTTTTCAGCCAAATCAATATTAAATAGGTTCCGTACAACTGTTTGACTAATAAAAATTGACAAAAACGCGAAAAAATATTTTCGTATATCGACTTAGCAATTTTTGTGAGATTTTTTGAAGGAATTTTCAAAAACTAATTTTATCTCAAAATTCTTATCCGAACCATCGTTAATAGTAGTTTCAATAGATACCTACCTGCCTTACCTGTATTCCGGTGCGCGCTCAGCCACCCCGAGTCCTGTTTGGTAGTGGTTATTCCAGGTTTTTTCATATTTTTCAGTCAAAAAACCAGTTTTTTGACCAAAACTCAAAATTTTTGTATCGCATATAGTTTCAGTGATTTCATAACTCGCTAGCCCGCGCGGAGACGCGTCTTTTGACACCTCGCACGTGCGTCTGGCGAATATAGAACTTCAAAAAATTCCATAACAAGTAATTTCATATATATACGAAATCCACCTTAGCTAGACAATAATTTTATCAAATCGTTATAACTTTGCATCCAGGTGACGCATTTTGAAGCTGTTTTCAGCCAAATCAATATTAAATAGGTTCCGTACAACTGTTTGACTAATAAAAATTGACAAAAACGCGAAAAAATATTTTCGTATATCGACTTAGCAATTTTTGTGAGATTTTTTGAAGGAATTTTCAAAAACTAATTTTATCTCAAAATTCTTATCCGAACCATCGTTAATAGTAGTTTCAATAGATACCTACCTGCCTTACCTGTATTCCGGTGCGCGCTCAGCCACCCCGAGTCCTGTTTGGTAGTGGTTATTCCAGGTTTTTTCATATTTTTCAGTCAAAAAACCAGTTTTTTGACCAAAACTCAAAATTTTTGTATCGCATATAGTTTCAGTGATTTCATAACTCGCTAGCCCGCGCGGAGACGCGTCTTTTGACACCTCGCACGTGCGTCTGGCGAATATAGAACTTCAAAAAATTCCATAACAAGTAATTTCATATATATACGAAATCCACCTTAGCTAGACAATAATTTTATCAAATCGTTATAACTTTGCATCCAGGTGACGCATTTTGAAGCTGTTTTCAGCCAAATCAATATTAAATAGGTTCCGTACAACTGTTTGACTAATAAAAATTGACAAAAACGCGAAAAAATATTTTCGTATATCGACTTAGCAATTTTTGTGAGATTTTTTGAAGGAATTTTCAAAAACTAATTTTATCTCAAAATTCTTATCCGAACCATCGTTAATAGTAGTTTCAATAGATACCTACCTGCCTTACCTGTATTCCGGTGCGCGCTCAGCCACCCCGAGTCCTGTTTGGTAGTGGTTATTCCAGGTTTTTTCATATTTTTCAGTCAAAAAACCAGTTTTTTGACCAAAACTCAAAATTTTTGTATCGCATATAGTTTCAGTGATTTCATAACTCGCTAGCCCGCGCGGAGACGCGTCTTTTGACACCTCGCACGTGCGTCTGGCGAATATAGAACTTCAAAAAATTCCATAACAAGTAATTTCATATATATACGAAATCCACCTTAGCTAGACAATAATTTTATCAAATCGTTATAACTTTGCATCCAGGTGACGCATTTTGAAGCTGTTTTCAGCCAAATCAATATTAAATAGGTTCCGTACAACTGTTTGACTAATAAAAATTGACAAAAACGCGAAAAAATATTTTCGTATATCGACTTAGCAATTTTTGTGAGATTTTTTGAAGGAATTTTCAAAAACTAATTTTATCTCAAAATTCTTATCCGAACCATCGTTAATAGTAGTTTCAATAGATACCTACCTGCCTTACCTGTATTCCGGTGCGCGCTCAGCCACCCCGAGTCCTGTTTGGTAGTGGTTATTCCAGGTTTTTTCATATTTTTCAGTCAAAAAACCAGTTTTTTGACCAAAACTCAAAATTTTTGTATCGCATATAGTTTCAGTGATTTCATAACTCGCTAGCCCGCGCGGAGACGCGTCTTTTGACACCTCGCACGTGCGTCTGGCGAATATAGAACTTCAAAAAATTCCATAACAAGTAATTTCATATATATACGAAATCCACCTTAGCTAGACAATAATTTTATCAAATCGTTATAACTTTGCATCCAGGTGACGCATTTTGAAGCTGTTTTCAGCCAAATCAATATTAAATAGGTTCCGTACAACTGTTTGACTAATAAAAATTGACAAAAACGCGAAAAAATATTTTCGTATATCGACTTAGCAATTTTTGTGAGATTTTTTGAAGGAATTTTCAAAAACTAATTTTATCTCAAAATTCTTATCCGAACCATCGTTAATAGTAGTTTCAATAGATACCTACCTGCCTTACCTGTATTCCGGTGCGCGCTCAGCCACCCCGAGTCCTGTTTGGTAGTGGTTATTCCAGGTTTTTTCATATTTTTCAGTCAAAAAACCAGTTTTTTGACCAAAACTCAAAATTTTTGTATCGCATATAGTTTCAGTGATTTCATAACTCGCTAGCCCGCGCGGAGACGCGTCTTTTGACACCTCGCACGTGCGTCTGGCGAATATAGAACTTCAAAAAATTCCATAACAAGTAATTTCATATATATACGAAATCCACCTTAGCTAGACAATAATTTTATCAAATCGTTATAACTTTGCATCCAGGTGACGCATTTTGAAGCTGTTTTCAGCCAAATCAATATTAAATAGGTTCCGTACAACTGTTTGACTAATAAAAATTGACAAAAACGCGAAAAAATATTTTCGTATATCGACTTAGCAATTTTTGTGAGATTTTTTGAAGGAATTTTCAAAAACTAATTTTATCTCAAAATTCTTATCCGAACCATCGTTAATAGTAGTTTCAATAGATACCTACCTGCCTTACCTGTATTCCGGTGCGCGCTCAGCCACCCCGAGTCCTGTTTGGTAGTGGTTATTCCAGGTTTTTTCATATTTTTCAGTCAAAAAACCAGTTTTTTGACCAAAACTCAAAATTTTTGTATCGCATATAGTTTCAGTGATTTCATAACTCGCTAGCCCGCGCGGAGACGCGTCTTTTGACACCTCGCACGTGCGTCTGGCGAATATAGAACTTCAAAAAATTCCATAACAAGTAATTTCATATATATACGAAATCCACCTTAGCTAGACAATAATTTTATCAAATCGTTATAACTTTGCATCCAGGTGACGCATTTTGAAGCTGTTTTCAGCCAAATCAATATTAAATAGGTTCCGTACAACTGTTTGACTAATAAAAATTGACAAAAACGCGAAAAAATATTTTCGTATATCGACTTAGCAATTTTTGTGAGATTTTTTGAAGGAATTTTCAAAAACTAATTTTATCTCAAAATTCTTATCCGAACCATCGTTAATAGTAGTTTCAATAGATACCTACCTGCCTTACCTGTATTCCGGTGCGCGCTCAGCCACCCCGAGTCCTGTTTGGTAGTGGTTATTCCAGGTTTTTCATATTTTTCAGTCAAAAAACCAGTTTTTTGACCAAAACTCAAAATTTTTGTATCGCATATAGTTTCAGTGATTTCATAACTCGCTAGCCCGCGCGGAGACGCGTCTTTTGACACCTCGCACGTGCGTCTGGCGAATATAGAACTTCAAAAAATTCCATAACAAGTAATTTCATATATATACGAAATCCACCTTAGCTAGACAATAATTTTATCAAATCGTTATAACTTTGCATCCAGGTGACGCATTTTGAAGCTGTTTTCAGCCAAATCAATATTAAATAGGTTCCGTACAACTGTTTGACTAATAAAAATTGACAAAAACGCGAAAAAATATTTTCGTATATCGACTTAGCAATTTTTGTGAGATTTTTTGAAGGAATTTTCAAAAACTAATTTTATCTCAAAATTCTTATCCGAACCATCGTTAATAGTAGTTTCAATAGATACCTACCTGCCTTACCTGTATTCCGGTGCGCGCTCAGCCACCCCGAGTCCTGTTTGGTAGTGGTTATTCCAGGTTTTTTCATATTTTTCAGTCAAAAAACCAGTTTTTTGACCAAAACTCAAAATTTTTGTATCGCATATAGTTTCAGTGATTTCATAACTCGCTAGCCCGCGCGGAGACGCGTCTTTTGACACCTCGCACGTGCGTCTGGCGAATATAGAACTTCAAAAAATTCCATAACAAGTAATTTCATATATATACGAAATCCACCTTAGCTAGACAATAATTTTATCAAATCGTTATAACTTTGCATCCAGGTGACGCATTTTTGAAGCTGTTTTCAGCCAAATCAATATTAAATAGGTTCCGTACAACTGTTTGACTAATAAAAATTGACAAAAACGCGAAAAAATATTTTCGTATATCGACTTAGCAATTTTTGTGAGATTTTTTGAAGGAATTTTCAAAAACTAATTTTATCTCAAAATTCTTATCCGAACCATCGTTAATAGTAGTTTCAATAGATACCTACCTGCCTTACCTGTATTCCGGTGCGCGCTCAGCCACCCCGAGTCCTGTTTGGTAGTGGTTATTCCAGGTTTTTTCATATTTTTCAGTCAAAAAACCAGTTTTTTGACCAAAACTCAAAATTTTTGTATCGCATATAGTTTCAGTGATTTCATAACTCGCTAGCCCGCGCGGAGACGCGTCTTTTGACACCTCGCACGTGCGTCTGGCGAATATAGAACTTCAAAAAATTCCATAACAAGTAATTTCATATATATACGAAATCCACCTTAGCTAGACAATAATTTTATCAAATCGTTATAACTTTGCATCCAGGTGACGCATTTTGAAGCTGTTTTCAGCCAAATCAATATTAAATAGGTTCCGTACAACTGTTTGACTAATAAAAATTGACAAAAACGCGAAAAAATATTTTCGTATATCGACTTAGCAATTTTTGTGAGATTTTTTGAAGGAATTTTCAAAAACTAATTTTATCTCAAAATTCTTATCCGAACCATCGTTAATAGTAGTTTCAATAGATACCTACCTGCCTTACCTGTATTCCGGTGCGCGCTCAGCCACCCCGAGTCCTGTTTGGTAGTGGTTATTCCAGGTTTTTTCATATTTTTCAGTCAAAAAACCAGTTTTTTGACCAAAACTCAAAATTTTTGTATCGCATATAGTTTCAGTGATTTCATAACTCGCTAGCCCGCGCGGAGACGCGTCTTTTGACACCTCGCACGTGCGTCTGGCGAATATAGAACTTCAAAAAATTCCATAACAAGTAATTTCATATATATACGAAATCCACCTTAGCTAGACAATAATTTTATCAAATCGTTATAACTTTGCATCCAGGTGACGCATTTTGAAGCTGTTTTCAGCCAAATCAATATTAAATAGGTTCCGTACAACTGTTTGACTAATAAAAATTGACAAAAACGCGAAAAAATATTTTCGTATATCGACTTAGCAATTTTTGTGAGATTTTTTGAAGGAATTTTCAAAAACTAATTTTATCTCAAAATTCTTATCCGAACCATCGTTAATAGTAGTTTCAATAGATACCTACCTGCCTTACCTGTATTCCGGTGCGCGCTCAGCCACCCCGAGTCCTGTTTGGTAGTGGTTATTCCAGGTTTTTTCATATTTTTCAGTCAAAAAACCAGTTTTTTGACCAAAACTCAAAATTTTTGTATCGCATATAGTTTCAGTGATTTCATAACTCGCTAGCCCGCGCGGAGACGCGTCTTTTGACACCTCGCACGTGCGTCTGGCGAATATAGAACTTCAAAAAATTCCATAACAAGTAATTTCATATATATACGAAATCCACCTTAGCTAGACAATAATTTTATCAAATCGTTATAACTTTGCATCCA
>CAWUFJ010000047.1:0-52500 GCA_963921375.1 Tiliacea citrago
CCTCGGCCTCCTTAACGAGCTGAAAAAGTCTTTCTAGTGCCTGTTTGACCTCCGTCTTAATCTCCGTCTTAGTATTTCGGGAGGAGTCCAAATGCATTTCCGCTTTTTTGAGACAAGCTTGAGCTTCTTCGATCCTGTTGGCGAAAACCGGCGTCTTCTCTGCCCCTACGAGGACAAATCCCTCTGGCTCCGTCGGTCGTCTCTGTGTAATCTTTTTAGCGTCTTGTGCACCTGTGGGCTTTGCTGATGGTTTTTTAGCCTCCGCCGAGCAAGAAGACGAAGATGAAGACGAGGCCTCCTTGAGAGTGGTCTGAGGCTTTTTCTGAGTCTGGGTCTCTGAATTCCCAGCCTCCCACTCTCCAATGCTTTTCCGGACTACTGAGGAGATTTTCAGTACTAGGTTCGGTGGTGTACTTTTTATAAAGGTCTTGTTTGCCACCGTCGGTGATTTGGCGGGGTCCTCATTGGCCGTGTTATCCTTTGATGGTGTCCTAAACATGTTTATGTTGTCTGAGGGGTGCCTTAAAAATCTCGAGTTTAAATTTGTATAAGTTGTAAAATCGAGTAAAACTAAAAACGAGTAAAATAAATAAAAATATACTTGAAAATTGTAAAGATAAATCAAAGATACAATGTAGATAGATGTCAGTTAGTTTAATTTATATCAATAGCTAGGAATTATTAATAAATCCAGTCCAGCCCTAAAAATTAGTATTTAGTTAAGTCAAATAAAAAGTTAGATGTGACTAGGTGACGATAATTGACCCTTACAACCGCCGATCTTGTTAAATCCAAGTGTTGTTAAATCCAATTTTTTGAAGTTCTATATTCGCCAGACGCACGTGCGAGGTGTCAAAAGACGCGTCTCCGCGCGGGCTAGCGAGCTATGAAATCACTGAAACTATATGCGATACAAAAATTTTGAGTTTTGGTCAAAAAACTGGTTTTTTGACTGAAAAATATGAAAAAACCTGGAATAACCACTACCAAACAGGACTCGGGGTGGCTGAGCGCGCACCGGAATACAGGTAAGGCAGGTAGGTATCTATTGAAACTACTATTAACGATGGTTCGGATAAGAATTTTGAGATAAAATTAGTTTTTGAAAATTCCTTCAAAAAATCTCACAAAAATTGCTAAGTCAATATACGAAAAAAAAAAAATTTTCGCGCTTTTGTCAATTTTTATTAGTCAAACAGTTGTACGGAACCTATTTAATATTGATTTGGCTGAAAACAGCTTCAAAATGCGTCACCTGGATGCAAAGTTATAACGATTTGATAAAATTATTGTCTAGCTAAGGTGGATTTCGTATATATATGAAATTACTTGTTATGGAATTTTTTGAAGTTCTATATTTGCCAGACGCACGTGCGAGGTGTCAAAAGACGCGTCTCCGCGCGGGCTAGCGAGCTATGAAATCACTGAAACTATATGCGATACAAAAATTTTGAGTTTTGGTCAAAAAACTGGTTTTTTGACTGAAAAATATGAAAAAACCTGGAATAACCACTACCAAACAGGACTCGGGGTGGCTGAGCGCGCACCGGAATACAGGTAAGGCAGGTAGGTATCTATTGAAACTACTATTAACGATGGTTCGGATAAGAATTTTGAGATAAAATTAGTTTTTGAAAATTCCTTCAAAAAATCTCACAAAAATTGCTAAGTCAATATACGAAAAAAAAAAATTTTTCGCGCTTTTGTCAATTTTTATTAGTCAAACAGTTGTACGGAACCTATTTAATATTGATTTGGCTGAAAACAGCTTCAAAATGCGTCACCTGGATGCAAAGTTATAACGATTTGATAAAATTATTGTCTAGCTAAGGTGGATTTCGTATATATATGAAATTACTTGTTATGGAATTTTTTGAAGTTCTATATTCGCCAGACGCACGTGCGAGGTGTCAAAAGACGCGTCTCCGCGCGGGCTAGCGAGCTATGAAATCACTGAAACTATATGCGATACAAAAATTTTGAGTTTTGGTCAAAAAACTGGTTTTTTGACTGAAAAATATGAAAAAACCTGGAATAACCACTACCAAACAGGACTCGGGGTGGCTGAGCGCGCACCGGAATACAGGTAAGGCAGGTAGGTATCTATTAAAACTACTATTAACGATGGTTCGGATAAGAATTTTGAGATAAAATTAGTTTTTGAAAATTCCTTCAAAAAATCTCACAAAAATTGCTAAGTCAATATACGAAAAAAAAAAATTTTTCGCGCTTTTGTCAATTTTTATTAGTCAAACAGTTGTACGGAACCTATTTAATATTGATTTGGCTGAAAACAGCTTCAAAATGCGTCACCTGGATGCAAAGTTATAACGATTTGATAAAATTATTGTCTAGCTAAGGTGGATTTCGTATATATATGAAATTACTTGTTATGGAATTTTTTGAAGTTCTATATTCGCCAGACGCACGTGCGAGGTGTCAAAAGACGCGTCTCCGCGCGGGCTAGCGAGCTATGAAATCACTGAAACTATATGCGATACAAAAATTTTGAGTTTTGGTCAAAAAACTGGTTTTTTGACTGAAAAATATGAAAAAACCTGGAATAACCACTACCAAACAGGACTCGGGGTGGCTGAGCGCGCACCGGAATACAGGTAAGGCAGGTAGGTATCTATTGAAACTACTATTAACGATGGTTCGGATAAGAATTTTGAGATAAAATTAGTTTTTGAAAATTCCTTCAAAAAATCTCACAAAAATTGCTAAGTCAATATACGAAAAAAAAAAATTTTTCGCGCTTTTGTCAATTTTTATTAGTCAAACAGTTGTACGGAACCTATTTAATATTGATTTGGCTGAAAACAGCTTCAAAATGCGTCACCTGGATGCAAAGTTATAACGATTTGATAAAATTATTGTCTAGCTAAGGTGGATTTCGTATATATATGAAATTACTTGTTATGGAATTTTTTGAAGTTCTATATTTGCCAGACGCACGTGCGAGGTGTCAAAAGACGCGTCTCCGCGCGGGCTAGCGAGCTATGAAATCACTGAAACTATATGCGATACAAAAATTTTGAGTTTTGGTCAAAAAACTGGTTTTTTGACTGAAAAATATGAAAAAACCTGGAATAACCACTACCAAACAGGACTCGGGGTGGCTGAGCGCGCACCGGAATACAGGTAAGGCAGGTAGGTATCTATTGAAACTACTATTAACGATGGTTCGGATAAGAATTTTGAGATAAAATTAGTTTTTGAAAATTCCTTCAAAAAATCTCACAAAAATTGCTAAGTCAATATACGAAAAAAAAAAATTTTTCGCGCTTTTGTCAATTTTTATTAGTCAAACAGTTGTACGGAACCTATTTAATATTGATTTGGCTGAAAACAGCTTCAAAATGCGTCACCTGGATGCAAAGTTATAACGATTTGATAAAATTATTGTCTAGCTAAGGTGGATTTCGTATATATATGAAATTACTTGTTATGGAATTTTTTGAAGTTCTATATTCGCCAGACGCACGTGCGAGGTGTCAAAAGACGCGTCTCCGCGCGGGCTAGCGAGCTATGAAATCACTGAAACTATATGCGATACAAAAATTTTGAGTTTTGGTCAAAAAACTGGTTTTTTGACTGAAAAATATGAAAAAACCTGGAATAACCACTACCAAACAGGACTCGGGGTGGCTGAGCGCGCACCGGAATACAGGTAAGGCAGGTAGGTATCTATTGAAACTACTATTAACGATGGTTCGGATAAGAATTTTGAGATAAAATTAGTTTTTGAAAATTCCTTCAAAAAATCTCACAAAAATTGCTAAGTCAATATACGAAAAAAAAAAATTTTTCGCGCTTTTGTCAATTTTTATTAGTCAAACAGTTGTACGGAACCTATTTAATATTGATTTGGCTGAAAACAGCTTCAAAATGCGTCACCTGGATGCAAAGTTATAACGATTTGATAAAATTATTGTCTAGCTAAGGTGGATTTCGTATATATATGAAATTACTTGTTATGGAATTTTTTGAAGTTCTATATTCGCCAGACGCACGTGCGAGGTGTCAAAAGACGCGTCTCCGCGCGGGCTAGCGAGCTATGAAATCACTGAAACTATATGCGATACAAAAATTTTGAGTTTTGGTCAAAAAACTGGTTTTTTGACTGAAAAATATGAAAAAACCTGGAATAACCACTACCAAACAGGACTCGGGGTGGCTGAGCGCGCACCGGAATACAGGTAAGGCAGGTAGGTATCTATTGAAACTACTATTAACGATGGTTCGGATAAGAATTTTGAGATAAAATTAGTTTTTGAAAATTCCTTCAAAAAATCTCACAAAAATTGCTAAGTCAATATACGAAAAAAAAAAATTTTTCGCGCTTTTGTCAATTTTTATTAGTCAAACAGTTGTACGGAACCTATTTAATATTGATTTGGCTGAAAACAGCTTCAAAATGCGTCACCTGGATGCAAAGTTATAACGATTTGATAAAATTATTGTCTAGCTAAGGTGGATTTCGTATATATATGAAATTACTTGTTATGGAATTTTTTGAAGTTCTATATTCGCCAGACGCACGTGCGAGGTGTCAAAAGACGCGTCTCCGCGCGGGCTAGCGAGCTATGAAATCACTGAAACTATATGCGATACAAAAATTTTGAGTTTTGGTCAAAAAACTGGTTTTTTGACTGAAAAATATGAAAAAACCTGGAATAACCACTACCAAACAGGACTCGGGGTGGCTGAGCGCGCACCGGAATACAGGTAAGGCAGGTAGGTATCTATTGAAACTACTATTAACGATGGTTCGGATAAGAATTTTGAGATAAAATTAGTTTTTGAAAATTCCTTCAAAAAATCTCACAAAAATTGCTAAGTCAATATACGAAAAAAAAAAATTTTTCGCGCTTTTGTCAATTTTTATTAGTCAAACAGTTGTACGGAACCTATTTAATATTGATTTGGCTGAAAACAGCTTCAAAATGCGTCACCTGGATGCAAAGTTATAACGATTTGATAAAATTATTGTCTAGCTAAGGTGGATTTCGTATATATATGAAATTACTTGTTATGGAATTTTTTGAAGTTCTATATTTGCCAGACGCACGTGCGAGGTGTCAAAAGACGCGTCTCCGCGCGGGCTAGCGAGCTATGAAATCACTGAAACTATATGCGATACAAAAATTTTGAGTTTTGGTCAAAAAACTGGTTTTTTGACTGAAAAATATGAAAAAACCTGGAATAACCACTACCAAACAGGACTCGGGGTGGCTGAGCGCGCACCGGAATACAGGTAAGGCAGGTAGGTATCTATTGAAACTACTATTAACGATGGTTCGGATAAGAATTTTGAGATAAAATTAGTTTTTGAAAATTCCTTCAAAAAATCTCACAAAAATTGCTAAGTCAATATACGAAAAAAAAAAATTTTTCGCGCTTTTGTCAATTTTTATTAGTCAAACAGTTGTACGGAACCTATTTAATATTGATTTGGCTGAAAACAGCTTCAAAATGCGTCACCTGGATGCAAAGTTATAACGATTTGATAAAATTATTGTCTAGCTAAGGTGGATTTCGTATATATATGAAATTACTTGTTATGGAATTTTTTGAAGTTCTATATTTGCCAGACGCACGTGCGAGGTGTCAAAAGACGCGTCTCCGCGCGGGCTAGCGAGCTATGAAATCACTGAAACTATATGCGATACAAAAATTTTGAGTTTTGGTCAAAAAACTGGTTTTTTGACTGAAAAATATGAAAAAACCTGGAATAACCACTACCAAACAGGACTCGGGGTGGCTGAGCGCGCACCGGAATACAGGTAAGGCAGGTAGGTATCTATTGAAACTACTATTAACGATGGTTCGGATAAGAATTTTGAGATAAAATTAGTTTTTGAAAATTCCTTCAAAAAATCTCACAAAAATTGCTAAGTCAATATACGAAAAAAAAAAATTTTTCGCGCTTTTGTCAATTTTTATTAGTCAAACAGTTGTACGGAACCTATTTAATATTGATTTGGCTGAAAACAGCTTCAAAATGCGTCACCTGGATGCAAAGTTATAACGATTTGATAAAATTATTGTCTAGCTAAGGTGGATTTCGTATATATATGAAATTACTTGTTATGGAATTTTTTGAAGTTCTATATTCGCCAGACGCACGTGCGAGGTGTCAAAAGACGCGTCTCCGCGCGGGCTAGCGAGCTATGAAATCACTGAAACTATATGCGATACAAAAATTTTGAGTTTTGGTCAAAAAACTGGTTTTTTGACTGAAAAATATGAAAAAACCTGGAATAACCACTACCAAACAGGACTCGGGGTGGCTGAGCGCGCACCGGAATACAGGTAAGGCAGGTAGGTATCTATTAAAACTACTATTAACGATGGTTCGGATAAGAATTTTGAGATAAAATTAGTTTTTGAAAATTCCTTCAAAAAATCTCACAAAAATTGCTAAGTCAATATACGAAAAAAAAAAATTTTTCGCGCTTTTGTCAATTTTTATTAGTCAAACAGTTGTACGGAACCTATTTAATATTGATTTGGCTGAAAACAGCTTCAAAATGCGTCACCTGGATGCAAAGTTATAACGATTTGATAAAATTATTGTCTAGCTAAGGTGGATTTCGTATATATATGAAATTACTTGTTATGGAATTTTTTGAAGTTCTATATTCGCCAGACGCACGTGCGAGGTGTCAAAAGACGCGTCTCCGCGCGGGCTAGCGAGCTATGAAATCACTGAAACTATATGCGATACAAAAATTTTGAGTTTTGGTCAAAAAACTGGTTTTTTGACTGAAAAATATGAAAAAACCTGGAATAACCACTACCAAACAGGACTCGGGGTGGCTGAGCGCGCACCGGAATACAGGTAAGGCAGGTAGGTATCTATTGAAACTACTATTAACGATGGTTCGGATAAGAATTTTGAGATAAAATTAGTTTTTGAAAATTCCTTCAAAAAATCTCACAAAAATTGCTAAGTCAATATACGAAAAAAAAAAATTTTTCGCGCTTTTGTCAATTTTTATTAGTCAAACAGTTGTACGGAACCTATTTAATATTGATTTGGCTGAAAACAGCTTCAAAATGCGTCACCTGGATGCAAAGTTATAACGATTTGATAAAATTATTGTCTAGCTAAGGTGGATTTCGTATATATATGAAATTACTTGTTATGGAATTTTTTGAAGTTCTATATTTGCCAGACGCACGTGCGAGGTGTCAAAAGACGCGTCTCCGCGCGGGCTAGCGAGCTATGAAATCACTGAAACTATATGCGATACAAAAATTTTGAGTTTTGGTCAAAAAACTGGTTTTTTGACTGAAAAATATGAAAAAACCTGGAATAACCACTACCAAACAGGACTCGGGGTGGCTGAGCGCGCACCGGAATACAGGTAAGGCAGGTAGGTATCTATTGAAACTACTATTAACGATGGTTCGGATAAGAATTTTGAGATAAAATTAGTTTTTGAAAATTCCTTCAAAAAATCTCACAAAAATTGCTAAGTCAATATACGAAAAAAAAAAATTTTTCGCGCTTTTGTCAATTTTTATTAGTCAAACAGTTGTACGGAACCTATTTAATATTGATTTGGCTGAAAACA
This sequence comes from Tiliacea citrago, assembly GCA_963921375.1. Classification (NCBI taxonomy): domain Eukaryota; kingdom Metazoa; phylum Arthropoda; class Insecta; order Lepidoptera; family Noctuidae; genus Tiliacea; species Tiliacea citrago. The sequence continues at coordinate 7,587 of CAWUFJ010000047.1, forward strand.
GCTTCAAAATGCGTCACCTGGATGCAAAGTTATAACGATTTGATAAAATTATTGTCTAGCTAAGGTGGATTTCGTATATATATGAAATTACTTGTTATGGAATTTTTTGAAGTTCTATATTCGCCAGACGCACGTGCGAGGTGTCAAAAGACGCGTCTCCGCGCGGGCTAGCGAGCTATGAAATCACTGAAACTATATGCGATACAAAAATTTTGAGTTTTGGTCAAAAAACTGGTTTTTTGACTGAAAAATATGAAAAAACCTGGAATAACCACTACCAAACAGGACTCGGGGTGGCTGAGCGCGCACCGGAATACAGGTAAGGCAGGTAGGTATCTATTGAAACTACTATTAACGATGGTTCGGATAAGAATTTTGAGATAAAATTAGTTTTTGAAAATTCCTTCAAAAAATCTCACAAAAATTGCTAAGTCAATATACGAAAAAAAAAAATTTTTCGCGCTTTTGTCAATTTTTATTAGTCAAACAGTTGTACGGAACCTATTTAATATTGATTTGGCTGAAAACAGCTTCAAAATGCGTCACCTGGATGCAAAGTTATAACGATTTGATAAAATTATTGTCTAGCTAAGGTGGATTTCGTATATATATGAAATTACTTGTTATGGAATTTTTTGAAGTTCTATATTCGCCAGACGCACGTGCGAGGTGTCAAAAGACGCGTCTCCGCGCGGGCTAGCGAGCTATGAAATCACTGAAACTATATGCGATACAAAAATTTTGAGTTTTGGTCAAAAAACTGGTTTTTTGACTGAAAAATATGAAAAAACCTGGAATAACCACTACCAAACAGGACTCGGGGTGGCTGAGCGCGCACCGGAATACAGGTAAGGCAGGTAGGTATCTATTGAAACTACTATTAACGATGGTTCGGATAAGAATTTTGAGATAAAATTAGTTTTTGAAAATTCCTTCAAAAAATCTCACAAAAATTGCTAAGTCAATATACGAAAAAAAAAAATTTTTCGCGCTTTTGTCAATTTTTATTAGTCAAACAGTTGTACGGAACCTATTTAATATTGATTTGGCTGAAAACAGCTTCAAAATGCGTCACCTGGATGCAAAGTTATAACGATTTGATAAAATTATTGTCTAGCTAAGGTGGATTTCGTATATATATGAAATTACTTGTTATGGAATTTTTTGAAGTTCTATATTCGCCAGACGCACGTGCGAGGTGTCAAAAGACGCGTCTCCGCGCGGGCTAGCGAGCTATGAAATCACTGAAACTATATGCGATACAAAAATTTTGAGTTTTGGTCAAAAAACTGGTTTTTTGACTGAAAAATATGAAAAAACCTGGAATAACCACTACCAAACAGGACTCGGGGTGGCTGAGCGCGCACCGGAATACAGGTAAGGCAGGTAGGTATCTATTGAAACTACTATTAACGATGGTTCGGATAAGAATTTTGAGATAAAATTAGTTTTTGAAAATTCCTTCAAAAAATCTCACAAAAATTGCTAAGTCAATATACGAAAAAAAAAAATTTTTCGCGCTTTTGTCAATTTTTATTAGTCAAACAGTTGTACGGAACCTATTTAATATTGATTTGGCTGAAAACAGCTTCAAAATGCGTCACCTGGATGCAAAGTTATAACGATTTGATAAAATTATTGTCTAGCTAAGGTGGATTTCGTATATATATGAAATTACTTGTTATGGAATTTTTTGAAGTTCTATATTCGCCAGACGCACGTGCGAGGTGTCAAAAGACGCGTCTCCGCGCGGGCTAGCGAGCTATGAAATCACTGAAACTATATGCGATACAAAAATTTTGAGTTTTGGTCAAAAAACTGGTTTTTTGACTGAAAAATATGAAAAAACCTGGAATAACCACTACCAAACAGGACTCGGGGTGGCTGAGCGCGCACCGGAATACAGGTAAGGCAGGTAGGTATCTATTGAAACTACTATTAACGATGGTTCGGATAAGAATTTTGAGATAAAATTAGTTTTTGAAAATTCCTTCAAAAAATCTCACAAAAATTGCTAAGTCAATATACGAAAAAAAAAAATTTTTCGCGCTTTTGTCAATTTTTATTAGTCAAACAGTTGTACGGAACCTATTTAATATTGATTTGGCTGAAAACAGCTTCAAAATGCGTCACCTGGATGCAAAGTTATAACGATTTGATAAAATTATTGTCTAGCTAAGGTGGATTTCGTATATATATGAAATTACTTGTTATGGAATTTTTTGAAGTTCTATATTCGCCAGACGCACGTGCGAGGTGTCAAAAGACGCGTCTCCGCGCGGGCTAGCGAGCTATGAAATCACTGAAACTATATGCGATACAAAAATTTTGAGTTTTGGTCAAAAAACTGGTTTTTTGACTGAAAAATATGAAAAAACCTGGAATAACCACTACCAAACAGGACTCGGGGTGGCTGAGCGCGCACCGGAATACAGGTAAGGCAGGTAGGTATCTATTGAAACTACTATTAACGATGGTTCGGATAAGAATTTTGAGATAAAATTAGTTTTTGAAAATTCCTTCAAAAAATCTCACAAAAATTGCTAAGTCAATATACGAAAAAAAAAAATTTTTCGCGCTTTTGTCAATTTTTATTAGTCAAACAGTTGTACGGAACCTATTTAATATTGATTTGGCTGAAAACAGCTTCAAAATGCGTCACCTGGATGCAAAGTTATAACGGTTAGGTTAGGTTAGGTTAGGTTAGGTTAGGTTAGGTTAGGTTTTTTTTTTTTTTTTTTTTTTTTTTTTTTTTTTTTGGCAGGAGTGGGAAATCCTCATGGACGCCCAGACTGACCCACTGGTGAGCCAGTCTGGGCAGTGCCGGACTCTTACCGGCTAAAACCACACTCCTGCCTTGCCAAGTGTACCTCTGACGTGGTCAGAGACCTTATAATTAAAGTTTTTTAATATTTGGATGCATTTACTTCATTGATTTTACTAATTTATGAAAAAAGTTTTTCTTATTTAAATTTTAATCTATTTTCTATATTAATTCTTTCATTTAAATTTTGTTTTCTATTTAAAAAAAATCCATTTATTCGTTCTATGCTTTGTCTTTATATAAATTTATATATTAAAAGCATAGCTTTAAATATCTTTATTTCTTTTTATTACTTTTGTGGCTATTGCTACACAGTATTCCAAAAAAGTTTTCCGAAATTTTCCTTTGTTCATCAATTTGCTGATATTAGTTCTATTTATCTCCGTCTCTAACTTCAACTCTGCATCTAAACGCTCCGCTCCAAACGCAGGACATTCTATTAAAATGTGAGGGATCGTTTCCAGGGCATCCGGCTCACAGATACACGATGGGCTCCCCTTACATTTAAATCGATGCAGGTATTCTGAAAACCCACCGTGCCCAGTCAAGATCTGAGTAATCACTCCGGTCGGCTTTACTTTGCAGATTGTTTTGAAGGCATCGATCGCGTCCGGGAGGAAGATTTTTGTAGCGGAAGCCGTTTCGCCGTTCTTGTATCTCCGGTTCCACTCGTCGAGCGACCCCATGCGGATCTGCCGCTTGACGAATGAAACCGGGCAGCGATCATAGTCTGGCTTCTTCTTTAGCTTGAGTGCAGCTTCTTTTGCAAGGTGGTCTGCGCGTTCATTGCCTTCCAGCCCGGCATGAGCCTTTACCCAGAACAAGGAAATATCTTTGCTCTGGGATAAGGCCGCGCCCACGTTTGCTCTTGCTTCCACCGCCAGGGCGTGGAGGGAACCCTGATTCGTGACTGTTTGTAATGCGGCCTTTGAGTCACTATAGATACCGAAGGTTCCCTCTTTGCGCTTGAGGATTTCCCTCGTGGCTACGCATATGGCCAGGAGTTCCGCCTGGTAGACCGTGCAGCACGACGGCAAGCTAAGCTTTACGGACTTGATCTCGGCATCGCCGTCCCAAAGCGACAGCGCTGCTCCGACTTTGCCCCCAATCTTGCTGCCGTCGGTGAAGAACCGGACCGCCTGGTTGTTGTGGGTGTCCACACGGGACTGGTCCTCCAGGCTCACGAACCCCATGGCCATATGTTTCGCCGGATGAGGAGTCTCTGCAAATGCCACCACACGCTCCACTTCCCTGCCCGCAAGGGCTGGCTGGGGCACCCCTCTCTTTGCCTCATACAAAGCGGCTGCTTCTTGTATTCGGAGGTCGAGTGGGAGTATCCCAGCCAGCACCAGGGACGCATTCAGCGAAACAGTGCGGTAGGATTTGCAGAGCTTTTGAGCGAATCCTCGTTGGACGGTATTTAGCATTTTCTGCACTCCGATCTTTTTAGTTGCCGGCGCCCAGGCGCTTGCCGCGTACATCACTACCGGCTCCACCGCTGCCGTGTAGATGCTCCGTATGACCTCCGGGTGCAGACCCCAGCTCACTTTGGCCGCTCTAGCTAACTGTTTGTAGATATTTGCAGCTTTTCTACACACGAGAGCGGCGTGGGTGTTGAAAGTGAGCTGGTGGTCGATTGTGAGCCCCAGTATTTTTATTTCCTTAGACATGCCAATGTCGACCCCGCCCATGCTCAGAATCGGGACATCGTACTTCAGCTTCCTGGTTATTACCATTGCACAAGTTTTGTGAGGTGCAAACTTCAGCTTATTTCGGATGCCCCAACTCCAAACATACTCGAGGGCGGCATTGGCATGTCTTTGAACCTCCAATGCTGTGTCACCGTCGAAGATCATGACCACATCGTCGGCGAAAGCCTGGCAGTGATCTCCCCGCTCTTCCAGCCCCTTCAGCAAAGGATCCAGCAGTAAGTTCCAGAGGATCGGACCGCCAATCGACCCCTGTACGCACCCCTTGTTGGTGTTCTTGAAGCACTCCGCTCCGGCGTACCTAACTCGGACACTCCTACCAGCCAGGTAGCTGTCCAGCATCCGCCTGATATTCACCGGGCACTTTTCCTCAGCCAGTCTGGTCCTGATTGCCGGCCACCATGCGCTGTCAAAGGCTCCCTCTATGTCAAGTGACACAACAGTGATCAGCTTCTTTTGATTCAGCTTGGTTTTGATATGTTGTATCATGGTGTAGAGGGAGTCCTCGGTGCTCTTCTGTGGCATGAAGCCAAACTGACGAGTACTCAACCGCGGGATCAGATGCCACTTCAACCTTGCCACCAACATTTTCTCGAGTATTTTGCCCAGGACTGGTAGGAGGCCGATAGGCCTGTAGGACTTCGGGGTGGTGTAACAGTCCTTTCCTGGCTTGCGGAGTACCACCACTGTAGCCACCTTCCAGGCTCCGGGGAAGTGGCCCTGCTCGAGGCAGTTGTTGGCCAGTGCAAGAAACATCCCCGGGTCCCGGAATATAGCTTGGGCACAGATATCGGCTGTGAGACCATCCGCCCCGGGTGCCTTCTTCGGGTTGAAACTTTCCACCGCGGTTTTTAGCTCCTGATGTGTAAACGGTGGGTCATGGTTTTCATCATGCGTCCACTCGTTTACACGACTGGCCGCTTCTCGCGTCCGACGGTGGTCGTCGTTATCTTCCTCCTCCAGGTCTTCGGGGTAGAAGGTCTCCGCCAGCAGTGAAGCCGAACCTGTACCATCGAGTGGCACCCCATCCTTCACTAACGGCAGATCCTCGTACCTTTTAGCAGTCCGTCCTATGACCCTGTAGATCCCTTCCCACACTCCCTCCTTGTCTTGTTTTTCACAAAAATCCTTCCAGCTCGCGACCTGGGCCTTTTTGGCTTGGAGTTCATAATTTTCTTTTGCTTGCAGGTACTCCTCGACGACCTTCGCTCTCCGGATCGGTGCAGCGCATCTAATACGGCGTCTCTTGGTATTAACCCCGTGCATCAAATCAGCAAGCTCGTCGGACCACCACGGTATTGTAAGTATGTCATTGTTTTTAATTTTAGCCAAAGTGTCTTCACATGATTCGGTTATGGTATCTATATAATTGTGTACAATATTTTCTAAATCTGTTTTATTATTAAGTTGACTAATTTCTAACGAGTTTAAATTTAAATCGGCTTTTAATTGGGCCAGTTTCTCATGAAACTGGCTCCAATTTGCTTTAATTGTGTTATAGATTCTAGTAGTTCTTTTAATATTAGATCCTTTTGATTTTTGAAGACTAATTTTGAATACAATACCGTTGTGGTCCGAGCTTGTGATACCTTCCTCAACTCTCCAGTCATCCACCAGGTTAAGCATATCCGTTGAACATGCTGTTACGTCAACGAAGCTGGCGAATGACTTTCCACCCCTGATGGTGTCAAAAGTTGGTGTGTTTCCGACGTTGAGCACCTGCATACACATTTCGTCCAGAGTCCCCGACATTTCCTCACCCCTGCTATCCACCACCAAGCTACCCCACCAGGTGCTCTTCGCATTTGTGTCACCCCCCATTATTATTTTAGTGGCGCCAAATTCCTCACGAATCCGCAGAAGCTGCTCCAGGTATGGCTGTATGGGTTGGTCTGGTTCGAAGTAGAACGAGACTACTGCGATTTCCCAGGCGCTGGTTCGGATCCTCACCACCGTGATGTTATTGGTAGTGAGTTTTGGACACTGTGTTACGTCGAGGTCATGATCGAAAACGACTATTGCCGCCTTCACAGTTCCACTTCCTTGTTCCGCGCACTGGTAGACTCTCGCTCCTCGGTAGTCTCTCATCCTTTTAACCCCACCCACGTATGGCTCCTGGAGCAGTGCAAAGGCGACTTTACGCTCACTTGCCACCCTCATGAGCTCTTGAGTGGCAAGGTTCTTCCTCTGCAGATTCGCTTGGATAACCCGGTAGTTTTTGCGGACACTGGGCTGAGTTCGGGTCTCACTATCTGGGTTCATGTTTCCGGGAGCGGCTGCCACCACCTTAGCAATACGCCACCGACAGTCGCGCCAATGCGTCCCACTTCACGCGCATTGGGCATCCACTGTCGAAGGCGTTGTGGTCGATCTTCTCCACTTTTGCTAATAAGCAATTATGGCACTTTGGTGGCTCCGCTGCCAACCGTGATGGGCAGTCAGCCCGCATGTGGGGTTCGCCGCAGTGGATGCAGAGGTCGGCAGGCTCCGTGCATAGTTTTCGGCTGTGGCCGAAACGCAGACAGCGAGTGCACTGCACCAGTGGAGACTGATCCTGCACTCGCACCCGCTGTAGGTCTATGTGCACGCGACCCGCCATAGTCATCCTCTGCCACACTGTAGGGGACACCTGCAGGATGACGTGGCACATGTGGGGGTTCCTCGTCCTACGACGGTACTTCACCCCCATCCTCAAGTCATCCGCTGGTATGTCCCCGATCAGGTGGGTATTTTGCCGCTGCAAGGCTTGTATCACCTCGGCGTCTGAGTGGCAGGAGAGGACGTCCTTGATTATCACCAGCGGATCCTTGTTCTTAACCTCCTCCACTATTAGACCACCCGTCTTCCGTATTCTTTCTGTGACCCTTGTTAATTCTTCCCTACTCCCGAAACCCACCACCACCCTTTGGTCCCTCGCTTTCCGCACTCTCTCCACCCTGGTCCCTTCATTCCTGGCGTCTACCGCCGTCCTCAGCTTTTCAAGAACCTCTTCCCCGGTGTCTTTGTCATCGACCGATGACACAACCACCGAGTGAAGAGGCTCCTGGAATTGCCGCTTTGGGGCGGCGGCCATTTCCGCGAACGAGGGCCCTTGTCCTGCGACAAAGCGAGGCACCTGTTGCAGGTGCTCCGACAGAGCCAATGTGTGCAGCTGGCATTTCTCCAGCGCCTTATTGTGCAGCTGGAGGTTCTCCATAAGACTCTTCATAAGCTCTGTCGATTCACCTGAAGAGGGCGTGGGGTCCACGCGAGCTTTTTCGGGCTCAGCAGCGTCTCCCGGTAGGACTGCAAGTGTGACTGCAGGTGCAAGGGTGACACTAGATCTATTCCTCTCCGACTCTTTAACTAACTCATAGAGCCTGTTTATCGCACTTTCCACCGCCGTCTTGATCTCCGTCTTTAGGTTGCGAGAGTTGCCCAAGTGAAGCTTTGCCCTACTTAGGCAAGCTCTCGCCTCCGCTGTACGGTTGGGGTACTTGGCGTCAGGCTTCTTGAGTATCTTTTCGGCACCCAGGGGAACTCGGCGTGTCTCCAGATTGCTGGAAACAGGTGGAGTGGCATCGCGTTTTGGGTTGGCCGGGGACTTGGCCTGGGGCTCAGCTTTCCCGGCCTCCCATTCGCCGATACTACGCCTTACGCTGGGAAGCGTAGGTCCCACCTTCTCTGACGAACGCGGAGAGCCCCTGGAGTCCGGCGAGCTCGCGTTCTTTTTGGCCGGTGTGCGGTACATAGCTGCAGTTGAGGTGAAAGTAAGGTTCATAAGGTCTTATATAAATCAGAGGTCACTCAGCAATTACTTCTGTGTCCCTGTAAAGGGGGATAAGCACAGAAGTAACGTAAACTTATAATAAATATGAATGTCATACGGCCTCAAGGCCGTAAGGTCAAAATACTAAAGTAAAATAATAATAATAAAGTAAAAAACTTCAATGTAGTAATTGCAAGGACTAAGAAATAACTAAACGCGAATAAAATGATTTTAAATTTTTTCGACAAAAACCCAAAGTTTACCTGGCCAGTGACAACAGGGAGGGTGGGCGGGCAATTTTTTGAAGTTCTATATTCGCCAGACGCACGTGCGAGGTGTCAAAAGACGCGTCTCCGCGCGGGCTAGCGAGCTATGTAGTTACTAGAAATATATGCGATACAAAAAATTTGAGTTTTGGTCAAAAAACTGGTTTTTTGACTGAAAAATGTGAAAAAACCTGGAATAAACACTACCAAACAGGACTCGGGGTGGCTGAGCGCGCACCGGAATACAGGTAAGGCAGGTAGGTATCTATTGAAACTACTATTAACGATGGTTCGGATAAGAATTTTGAGATAAAATTAGTTTTTGAAAATTCCTTCAAAAAATCTCACAAAAATTGCTAAGTCGATATACGAAAATATTTTTTCGCGTTATTGTCAATTTTTATTAGTCAAACCGTTGTATGGAACCTATTTAAGATTGATTTGGCTGAAAACAGCTTCAAAATGCGTCACCTGGATGCAAAGTTACAACGATTTGATGTAATTATTGTCTAGCTAAGGTGGATTTCGTATATATATGAATTTACTAGTTATGGAATTTTTTGAAGTTCTATATTCGCCAGACGCACGTGCGAGGTGTCAAAAGACGCGTCTCCGCGCGGGCTAGCGAGCTATGTAGTTACTAGAAATATATGCGATACAAAAAATTTGAGTTTTGGTCAAAAAACTGGTTTTTTGACTGAAAAATGTGAAAAAACCTGGAATAAACACTACCAAACAGGACTCGGGGTGGCTGAGCGCGCACCGGAATACAGGTAAGGCAGGTAGGTATCTATTGAAACTACTATTAACGATGGTTCGGATAAGAATTTTGAGATAAAATTAGTTTTTGAAAATTCCTTCAAAAAATCTCACAAAAATTGCTAAGTCAATATACGAAAAAAAAAAAATTTTCGCGCTTTTGTCAATTTTTATTAGTCAAACAGTTGTACGGAACCTATTTAATATTGATTTGGCTGAAAACAGCTTCAAAATGCGTCACCTGGATGCAAAGTTATAACGATTTGATAAAATTATTGTCTAGCTAAGGTGGATTTCGTATATATATGAAATTACTTGTTATGGAATTTTTTGAAGTTCTATATTTGCCAGACGCACGTGCGAGGTGTCAAAAGACGCGTCTCCGCGCGGGCTAGCGAGCTATGAAATCACTGAAACTATATGCGATACAAAAATTTTGAGTTTTGGTCAAAAAACTGGTTTTTTGACTGAAAAATATGAAAAAACCTGGAATAACCACTACCAAACAGGACTCGGGGTGGCTGAGCGCGCACCGGAATACAGGTAAGGCAGGTAGGTATCTATTGAAACTACTATTAACGATGGTTCGGATAAGAATTTTGAGATAAAATTAGTTTTTGAAAATTCCTTCAAAAAATCTCACAAAAATTGCTAAGTCAATATACGAAAAAAAAAAATTTTTCGCGCTTTTGTCAATTTTTATTAGTCAAACAGTTGTACGGAACCTATTTAATATTGATTTGGCTGAAAACAGCTTCAAAATGCGTCACCTGGATGCAAAGTTATAACGATTTGATAAAATTATTGTCTAGCTAAGGTGGATTTCGTATATATATGAAATTACTTGTTATGGAATTTTTTGAAGTTCTATATTCGCCAGACGCACGTGCGAGGTGTCAAAAGACGCGTCTCCGCGCGGGCTAGCGAGCTATGAAATCACTGAAACTATATGCGATACAAAAATTTTGAGTTTTGGTCAAAAAACTGGTTTTTTGACTGAAAAATATGAAAAAACCTGGAATAACCACTACCAAACAGGACTCGGGGTGGCTGAGCGCGCACCGGAATACAGGTAAGGCAGGTAGGTATCTATTAAAACTACTATTAACGATGGTTCGGATAAGAATTTTGAGATAAAATTAGTTTTTGAAAATTCCTTCAAAAAATCTCACAAAAATTGCTAAGTCAATATACGAAAAAAAAAAATTTTTCGCGCTTTTGTCAATTTTTATTAGTCAAACAGTTGTACGGAACCTATTTAATATTGATTTGGCTGAAAACAGCTTCAAAATGCGTCACCTGGATGCAAAGTTATAACGATTTGATAAAATTATTGTCTAGCTAAGGTGGATTTCGTATATATATGAAATTACTTGTTATGGAATTTTTTGAAGTTCTATATTCGCCAGACGCACGTGCGAGGTGTCAAAAGACGCGTCTCCGCGCGGGCTAGCGAGCTATGTAGTTACTAGAAATATATGCGATACAAAAAATTTGAGTTTTGGTCAAAAAACTGGTTTTTTGACTGAAAAATGTGAAAAAACCTGGAATAAACACTACCAAACAGGACTCGGGGTGGCTGAGCGCGCACCGGAATACAGGTAAGGCAGGTAGGTATCTATTGAAACTACTATTAACGATGGTTCGGATAAGAATTTTGAGATAAAATTAGTTTTTGAAAATTCCTTCAAAAAATCTCACAAAAATTGCTAAGTCGATATACGAAAATATTTTTTCGCGTTATTGTCAATTTTTATTAGTCAAACCGTTGTATGGAACCTATTTAAGATTGATTTGGCTGAAAACAGCTTCAAAATGCGTCACCTGGATGCAAAGTTACAACGATTTGATGTAATTATTGTCTAGCTAAGGTGGATTTCGTATATATATGAATTTACTAGTTATGGAATTTTTTGAAGTTCTATATTCGCCAGACGCACGTGCGAGGTGTCAAAAGACGCGTCTCCGCGCGGGCTAGCGAGCTATGTAGTTACTAGAAATATATGCGATACAAAAAATTTGAGTTTTGGTCAAAAAACTGGTTTTTTGACTGAAAAATGTGAAAAAACCTGGAATAAACACTACCAAACAGGACTCGGGGTGGCTGAGCGCGCACCGGAATACAGGTAAGGCAGGTAGGTATCTATTGAAACTACTATTAACGATGGTTCGGATAAGAATTTTGAGATAAAATTAGTTTTTGAAAATTCCTTCAAAAAATCTCACAAAAATTGCTAAGTCAATATACGAAAAAAAAAAAATTTTCGCGCTTTTGTCAATTTTTATTAGTCAAACAGTTGTACGGAACCTATTTAATATTGATTTGGCTGAAAACAGCTTCAAAATGCGTCACCTGGATGCAAAGTTATAACGATTTGATAAAATTATTGTCTAGCTAAGGTGGATTTCGTATATATATGAAATTACTTGTTATGGAATTTTTTGAAGTTCTATATTTGCCAGACGCACGTGCGAGGTGTCAAAAGACGCGTCTCCGCGCGGGCTAGCGAGCTATGAAATCACTGAAACTATATGCGATACAAAAATTTTGAGTTTTGGTCAAAAAACTGGTTTTTTGACTGAAAAATATGAAAAAACCTGGAATAACCACTACCAAACAGGACTCGGGGTGGCTGAGCGCGCACCGGAATACAGGTAAGGCAGGTAGGTATCTATTGAAACTACTATTAACGATGGTTCGGATAAGAATTTTGAGATAAAATTAGTTTTTGAAAATTCCTTCAAAAAATCTCACAAAAATTGCTAAGTCAATATACGAAAAAAAAAAATTTTTCGCGCTTTTGTCAATTTTTATTAGTCAAACAGTTGTACGGAACCTATTTAATATTGATTTGGCTGAAAACAGCTTCAAAATGCGTCACCTGGATGCAAAGTTATAACGATTTGATAAAATTATTGTCTAGCTAAGGTGGATTTCGTATATATATGAAATTACTTGTTATGGAATTTTTTGAAGTTCTATATTCGCCAGACGCACGTGCGAGGTGTCAAAAGACGCGTCTCCGCGCGGGCTAGCGAGCTATGAAATCACTGAAACTATATGCGATACAAAAATTTTGAGTTTTGGTCAAAAAACTGGTTTTTTGACTGAAAAATATGAAAAAACCTGGAATAACCACTACCAAACAGGACTCGGGGTGGCTGAGCGCGCACCGGAATACAGGTAAGGCAGGTAGGTATCTATTAAAACTACTATTAACGATGGTTCGGATAAGAATTTTGAGATAAAATTAGTTTTTGAAAATTCCTTCAAAAAATCTCACAAAAATTGCTAAGTCGATATACGAAAATATTTTTTCGCGTTATTGTCAATTTTTATTAGTCAAACCGTTGTATGGAACCTATTTAAGATTGATTTGGCTGAAAACAGCTTCAAAATGCGTCACCTGGATGCAAAGTTACAACGATTTGATGTAATTATTGTCTAGCTAAGGTGGATTTCGTATATATATGAATTTACTAGTTATGGAATTTTTTGAAGTTCTATATTCGCCAGACGCACGTGCGAGGTGTCAAAAGACGCGTCTCCGCGCGGGCTAGCGAGCTATGTAGTTACTAGAAATATATGCGATACAAAAAATTTGAGTTTTGGTCAAAAAACTGGTTTTTTGACTGAAAAATGTGAAAAAACCTGGAATAAACACTACCAAACAGGACTCGGGGTGGCTGAGCGCGCACCGGAATACAGGTAAGGCAGGTAGGTATCTATTGAAACTACTATTAACGATGGTTCGGATAAGAATTTTGAGATAAAATTAGTTTTTGAAAATTCCTTCAAAAAATCTCACAAAAATTGCTAAGTCGATATACGAAAATATTTTTTCGCGTTATTGTCAATTTTTATTAGTCAAACCGTTGTATGGAACCTATTTAAGATTGATTTGGCTGAAAACAGCTTCAAAATGCGTCACCTGGATGCAAAGTTACAACGATTTGATGTAATTATTGTCTAGCTAAGGTGGATTTCGTATATATATGAATTTACTAGTTATGGAATTTTTTGAAGTTCTATATTCGCCAGACGCACGTGCGAGGTGTCAAAAGACGCGTCTCCGCGCGGGCTAGCGAGCTATGTAGTTACTAGAAATATATGCGATACAAAAAATTTGAGTTTTGGTCAAAAAACTGGTTTTTTGACTGAAAAATGTGAAAAAACCTGGAATAAACACTACCAAACAGGACTCGGGGTGGCTGAGCGCGCACCGGAATACAGGTAAGGCAGGTAGGTATCTATTGAAACTACTATTAACGATGGTTCGGATAAGAATTTTGAGATAAAATTAGTTTTTGAAAATTCCTTCAAAAAATCTCACAAAAATTGCTAAGTCAATATACGAAAAAAAAAAAATTTTCGCGCTTTTGTCAATTTTTATTAGTCAAACAGTTGTACGGAACCTATTTAATATTGATTTGGCTGAAAACAGCTTCAAAATGCGTCACCTGGATGCAAAGTTATAACGATTTGATAAAATTATTGTCTAGCTAAGGTGGATTTCGTATATATATGAAATTACTTGTTATGGAATTTTTTGAAGTTCTATATTTGCCAGACGCACGTGCGAGGTGTCAAAAGACGCGTCTCCGCGCGGGCTAGCGAGCTATGAAATCACTGAAACTATATGCGATACAAAAATTTTGAGTTTTGGTCAAAAAACTGGTTTTTTGACTGAAAAATATGAAAAAACCTGGAATAACCACTACCAAACAGGACTCGGGGTGGCTGAGCGCGCACCGGAATACAGGTAAGGCAGGTAGGTATCTATTGAAACTACTATTAACGATGGTTCGGATAAGAATTTTGAGATAAAATTAGTTTTTGAAAATTCCTTCAAAAAATCTCACAAAAATTGCTAAGTCAATATACGAAAAAAAAAAATTTTTCGCGCTTTTGTCAATTTTTATTAGTCAAACAGTTGTACGGAACCTATTTAATATTGATTTGGCTGAAAACAGCTTCAAAATGCGTCACCTGGATGCAAAGTTATAACGATTTGATAAAATTATTGTCTAGCTAAGGTGGATTTCGTATATATATGAAATTACTTGTTATGGAATTTTTTGAAGTTCTATATTCGCCAGACGCACGTGCGAGGTGTCAAAAGACGCGTCTCCGCGCGGGCTAGCGAGCTATGAAATCACTGAAACTATATGCGATACAAAAATTTTGAGTTTTGGTCAAAAAACTGGTTTTTTGACTGAAAAATATGAAAAAACCTGGAATAACCACTACCAAACAGGACTCGGGGTGGCTGAGCGCGCACCGGAATACAGGTAAGGCAGGTAGGTATCTATTAAAACTACTATTAACGATGGTTCGGATAAGAATTTTGAGATAAAATTAGTTTTTGAAAATTCCTTCAAAAAATCTCACAAAAATTGCTAAGTCAATATACGAAAAAAAAAAATTTTTCGCGCTTTTGTCAATTTTTATTAGTCAAACAGTTGTACGGAACCTATTTAATATTGATTTGGCTGAAAACAGCTTCAAAATGCGTCACCTGGATGCAAAGTTATAACGATTTGATAAAATTATTGTCTAGCTAAGGTGGATTTCGTATATATATGAAATTACTTGTTATGGAATTTTTTGAAGTTCTATATTCGCCAGACGCACGTGCGAGGTGTCAAAAGACGCGTCTCCGCGCGGGCTAGCGAGCTATGTAGTTACTAGAAATATATGCGATACAAAAAATTTGAGTTTTGGTCAAAAAACTGGTTTTTTGACTGAAAAATGTGAAAAAACCTGGAATAAACACTACCAAACAGGACTCGGGGTGGCTGAGCGCGCACCGGAATACAGGTAAGGCAGGTAGGTATCTATTGAAACTACTATTAACGATGGTTCGGATAAGAATTTTGAGATAAAATTAGTTTTTGAAAATTCCTTCAAAAAATCTCACAAAAATTGCTAAGTCGATATACGAAAATATTTTTTCGCGTTATTGTCAATTTTTATTAGTCAAACCGTTGTATGGAACCTATTTAAGATTGATTTGGCTGAAAACAGCTTCAAAATGCGTCACCTGGATGCAAAGTTACAACGATTTGATGTAATTATTGTCTAGCTAAGGTGGATTTCGTATATATATGAATTTACTAGTTATGGAATTTTTTGAAGTTCTATATTCGCCAGACGCACGTGCGAGGTGTCAAAAGACGCGTCTCCGCGCGGGCTAGCGAGCTATGTAGTTACTAGAAATATATGCGATACAAAAAATTTGAGTTTTGGTCAAAAAACTGGTTTTTTGACTGAAAAATGTGAAAAAACCTGGAATAAACACTACCAAACAGGACTCGGGGTGGCTGAGCGCGCACCGGAATACAGGTAAGGCAGGTAGGTATCTATTGAAACTACTATTAACGATGGTTCGGATAAGAATTTTGAGATAAAATTAGTTTTTGAAAATTCCTTCAAAAAATCTCACAAAAATTGCTAAGTCAATATACGAAAAAAAAAAAATTTTCGCGCTTTTGTCAATTTTTATTAGTCAAACAGTTGTACGGAACCTATTTAATATTGATTTGGCTGAAAACAGCTTCAAAATGCGTCACCTGGATGCAAAGTTATAACGATTTGATAAAATTATTGTCTAGCTAAGGTGGATTTCGTATATATATGAAATTACTTGTTATGGAATTTTTTGAAGTTCTATATTTGCCAGACGCACGTGCGAGGTGTCAAAAGACGCGTCTCCGCGCGGGCTAGCGAGCTATGAAATCACTGAAACTATATGCGATACAAAAATTTTGAGTTTTGGTCAAAAAACTGGTTTTTTGACTGAAAAATATGAAAAAACCTGGAATAACCACTACCAAACAGGACTCGGGGTGGCTGAGCGCGCACCGGAATACAGGTAAGGCAGGTAGGTATCTATTGAAACTACTATTAACGATGGTTCGGATAAGAATTTTGAGATAAAATTAGTTTTTGAAAATTCCTTCAAAAAATCTCACAAAAATTGCTAAGTCAATATACGAAAAAAAAAAATTTTTCGCGCTTTTGTCAATTTTTATTAGTCAAACAGTTGTACGGAACCTATTTAATATTGATTTGGCTGAAAACAGCTTCAAAATGCGTCACCTGGATGCAAAGTTATAACGATTTGATAAAATTATTGTCTAGCTAAGGTGGATTTCGTATATATATGAAATTACTTGTTATGGAATTTTTTGAAGTTCTATATTCGCCAGACGCACGTGCGAGGTGTCAAAAGACGCGTCTCCGCGCGGGCTAGCGAGCTATGAAATCACTGAAACTATATGCGATACAAAAATTTTGAGTTTTGGTCAAAAAACTGGTTTTTTGACTGAAAAATATGAAAAAACCTGGAATAACCACTACCAAACAGGACTCGGGGTGGCTGAGCGCGCACCGGAATACAGGTAAGGCAGGTAGGTATCTATTAAAACTACTATTAACGATGGTTCGGATAAGAATTTTGAGATAAAATTAGTTTTTGAAAATTCCTTCAAAAAATCTCACAAAAATTGCTAAGTCAATATACGAAAAAAAAAAATTTTTCGCGCTTTTGTCAATTTTTATTAGTCAAACAGTTGTACGGAACCTATTTAATATTGATTTGGCTGAAAACAGCTTCAAAATGCGTCACCTGGATGCAAAGTTATAACGATTTGATAAAATTATTGTCTAGCTAAGGTGGATTTCGTATATATATGAAATTACTTGTTATGGAATTTTTTGAAGTTCTATATTCGCCAGACGCACGTGCGAGGTGTCAAAAGACGCGTCTCCGCGCGGGCTAGCGAGCTATGAAATCACTGAAACTATATGCGATACAAAAATTTTGAGTTTTGGTCAAAAAACTGGTTTTTTGACTGAAAAATATGAAAAAACCTGGAATAACCACTACCAAACAGGACTCGGGGTGGCTGAGCGCGCACCGGAATACAGGTAAGGCAGGTAGGTATCTATTGAAACTACTATTAACGATGGTTCGGATAAGAATTTTGAGATAAAATTAGTTTTTGAAAATTCCTTCAAAAAATCTCACAAAAATTGCTAAGTCAATATACGAAAAAAAAAAATTTTTCGCGCTTTTGTCAATTTTTATTAGTCAAACAGTTGTACGGAACCTATTTAATATTGATTTGGCTGAAAACAGCTTCAAAATGCGTCACCTGGATGCAAAGTTATAACGATTTGATAAAATTATTGTCTAGCTAAGGTGGATTTCGTATATATATGAAATTACTTGTTATGGAATTTTTTGAAGTTCTATATTTGCCAGACGCACGTGCGAGGTGTCAAAAGACGCGTCTCCGCGCGGGCTAGCGAGCTATGAAATCACTGAAACTATATGCGATACAAAAATTTTGAGTTTTGGTCAAAAAACTGGTTTTTTGACTGAAAAATATGAAAAAACCTGGAATAACCACTACCAAACAGGACTCGGGGTGGCTGAGCGCGCACCGGAATACAGGTAAGGCAGGTAGGTATCTATTGAAACTACTATTAACGATGGTTCGGATAAGAATTTTGAGATAAAATTAGTTTTTGAAAATTCCTTCAAAAAATCTCACAAAAATTGCTAAGTCAATATACGAAAAAAAAAAATTTTTCGCGCTTTTGTCAATTTTTATTAGTCAAACAGTTGTACGGAACCTATTTAATATTGATTTGGCTGAAAACAGCTTCAAAATGCGTCACCTGGATGCAAAGTTATAACGATTTGATAAAATTATTGTCTAGCTAAGGTGGATTTCGTATATATATGAAATTACTTGTTATGGAATTTTTTGAAGTTCTATATTCGCCAGACGCACGTGCGAGGTGTCAAAAGACGCGTCTCCGCGCGGGCTAGCGAGCTATGAAATCACTGAAACTATATGCGATACAAAAATTTTGAGTTTTGGTCAAAAAACTGGTTTTTTGACTGAAAAATATGAAAAAACCTGGAATAACCACTACCAAACAGGACTCGGGGTGGCTGAGCGCGCACCGGAATACAGGTAAGGCAGGTAGGTATCTATTGAAACTACTATTAACGATGGTTCGGATAAGAATTTTGAGATAAAATTAGTTTTTGAAAATTCCTTCAAAAAATCTCACAAAAATTGCTAAGTCAATATACGAAAAAAAAAAATTTTTCGCGCTTTTGTCAATTTTTATTAGTCAAACAGTTGTACGGAACCTATTTAATATTGATTTGGCTGAAAACAGCTTCAAAATGCGTCACCTGGATGCAAAGTTATAACGATTTGATAAAATTATTGTCTAGCTAAGGTGGATTTCGTATATATATGAAATTACTTGTTATGGAATTTTTTGAAGTTCTATATTCGCCAGACGCACGTGCGAGGTGTCAAAAGACGCGTCTCCGCGCGGGCTAGCGAGCTATGAAATCACTGAAACTATATGCGATACAAAAATTTTGAGTTTTGGTCAAAAAACTGGTTTTTTGACTGAAAAATATGAAAAAACCTGGAATAACCACTACCAAACAGGACTCGGGGTGGCTGAGCGCGCACCGGAATACAGGTAAGGCAGGTAGGTATCTATTGAAACTACTATTAACGATGGTTCGGATAAGAATTTTGAGATAAAATTAGTTTTTGAAAATTCCTTCAAAAAATCTCACAAAAATTGCTAAGTCAATATACGAAAAAAAAAAATTTTTCGCGCTTTTGTCAATTTTTATTAGTCAAACAGTTGTACGGAACCTATTTAATATTGATTTGGCTGAAAACAGCTTCAAAATGCGTCACCTGGATGCAAAGTTATAACGATTTGATAAAATTATTGTCTAGCTAAGGTGGATTTCGTATATATATGAAATTACTTGTTATGGAATTTTTTGAAGTTCTATATTCGCCAGACGCACGTGCGAGGTGTCAAAAGACGCGTCTCCGCGCGGGCTAGCGAGCTATGAAATCACTGAAACTATATGCGATACAAAAATTTTGAGTTTTGGTCAAAAAACTGGTTTTTTGACTGAAAAATATGAAAAAACCTGGAATAACCACTACCAAACAGGACTCGGGGTGGCTGAGCGCGCACCGGAATACAGGTAAGGCAGGTAGGTATCTATTGAAACTACTATTAACGATGGTTCGGATAAGAATTTTGAGATAAAATTAGTTTTTGAAAATTCCTTCAAAAAATCTCACAAAAATTGCTAAGTCAATATACGAAAAAAAAAAATTTTTCGCGCTTTTGTCAATTTTTATTAGTCAAACAGTTGTACGGAACCTATTTAATATTGATTTGGCTGAAAACAGCTTCAAAATGCGTCACCTGGATGCAAAGTTATAACGATTTGATAAAATTATTGTCTAGCTAAGGTGGATTTCGTATATATATGAAATTACTTGTTATGGAATTTTTTGAAGTTCTATATTTGCCAGACGCACGTGCGAGGTGTCAAAAGACGCGTCTCCGCGCGGGCTAGCGAGCTATGAAATCACTGAAACTATATGCGATACAAAAATTTTGAGTTTTGGTCAAAAAACTGGTTTTTTGACTGAAAAATATGAAAAAACCTGGAATAACCACTACCAAACAGGACTCGGGGTGGCTGAGCGCGCACCGGAATACAGGTAAGGCAGGTAGGTATCTATTGAAACTACTATTAACGATGGTTCGGATAAGAATTTTGAGATAAAATTAGTTTTTGAAAATTCCTTCAAAAAATCTCACAAAAATTGCTAAGTCAATATACGAAAAAAAAAAATTTTTCGCGCTTTTGTCAATTTTTATTAGTCAAACAGTTGTACGGAACCTATTTAATATTGATTTGGCTGAAAACAGCTTCAAAATGCGTCACCTGGATGCAAAGTTATAACGATTTGATAAAATTATTGTCTAGCTAAGGTGGATTTCGTATATATATGAAATTACTTGTTATGGAATTTTTTGAAGTTCTATATTTGCCAGACGCACGTGCGAGGTGTCAAAAGACGCGTCTCCGCGCGGGCTAGCGAGCTATGAAATCACTGAAACTATATGCGATACAAAAATTTTGAGTTTTGGTCAAAAAACTGGTTTTTTGACTGAAAAATATGAAAAAACCTGGAATAACCACTACCAAACAGGACTCGGGGTGGCTGAGCGCGCACCGGAATACAGGTAAGGCAGGTAGGTATCTATTGAAACTACTATTAACGATGGTTCGGATAAGAATTTTGAGATAAAATTAGTTTTTGAAAATTCCTTCAAAAAATCTCACAAAAATTGCTAAGTCAATATACGAAAAAAAAAAATTTTTCGCGCTTTTGTCAATTTTTATTAGTCAAACAGTTGTACGGAACCTATTTAATATTGATTTGGCTGAAAACAGCTTCAAAATGCGTCACCTGGATGCAAAGTTATAACGATTTGATAAAATTATTGTCTAGCTAAGGTGGATTTCGTATATATATGAAATTACTTGTTATGGAATTTTTTGAAGTTCTATATTTGCCAGACGCACGTGCGAGGTGTCAAAAGACGCGTCTCCGCGCGGGCTAGCGAGCTATGTAGTTACTAGAAATATATGCGATACAAAAAATTTGAGTTTTGGTCAAAAAACTGGTTTTTTGACTGAAAAATGTGAAAAAACCTGGAATAAACACTACCAAACAGGACTCGGGGTGGCTGAGCGCGCACCGGAATACAGGTAAGGCAGGTAGGTATCTATTGAAACTACTATTAACGATGGTTCGGATAAGAATTTTGAGATAAAATTAGTTTTTGAAAATTCCTTCAAAAAATCTCACAAAAATTGCTAAGTCGATATACGAAAATATTTTTTCGCGTTATTGTCAATTTTTATTAGTCAAAC
Source organism: Tiliacea citrago (assembly GCA_963921375.1). NCBI lineage: Eukaryota > Metazoa > Arthropoda > Insecta > Lepidoptera > Noctuidae > Tiliacea > Tiliacea citrago. The sequence continues at coordinate 28,694 of CAWUFJ010000047.1, forward strand.
CGTTGTATGGAACCTATTTAAGATTGATTTGGCTGAAAACAGCTTCAAAATGCGTCACCTGGATGCAAAGTTACAACGATTTGATGTAATTATTGTCTAGCTAAGGTGGATTTCGTATATATATGAATTTACTAGTTATGGAATTTTTTGAAGTTCTATATTCGCCAGACGCACGTGCGAGGTGTCAAAAGACGCGTCTCCGCGCGGGCTAGCGAGCTATGTAGTTACTAGAAATATATGCGATACAAAAAATTTGAGTTTTGGTCAAAAAACTGGTTTTTTGACTGAAAAATGTGAAAAAACCTGGAATAAACACTACCAAACAGGACTCGGGGTGGCTGAGCGCGCACCGGAATACAGGTAAGGCAGGTAGGTATCTATTGAAACTACTATTAACGATGGTTCGGATAAGAATTTTGAGATAAAATTAGTTTTTGAAAATTCCTTCAAAAAATCTCACAAAAATTGCTAAGTCAATATACGAAAAAAAAAAAATTTTCGCGCTTTTGTCAATTTTTATTAGTCAAACAGTTGTACGGAACCTATTTAATATTGATTTGGCTGAAAACAGCTTCAAAATGCGTCACCTGGATGCAAAGTTATAACGATTTGATAAAATTATTGTCTAGCTAAGGTGGATTTCGTATATATATGAAATTACTTGTTATGGAATTTTTTGAAGTTCTATATTTGCCAGACGCACGTGCGAGGTGTCAAAAGACGCGTCTCCGCGCGGGCTAGCGAGCTATGAAATCACTGAAACTATATGCGATACAAAAATTTTGAGTTTTGGTCAAAAAACTGGTTTTTTGACTGAAAAATATGAAAAAACCTGGAATAACCACTACCAAACAGGACTCGGGGTGGCTGAGCGCGCACCGGAATACAGGTAAGGCAGGTAGGTATCTATTGAAACTACTATTAACGATGGTTCGGATAAGAATTTTGAGATAAAATTAGTTTTTGAAAATTCCTTCAAAAAATCTCACAAAAATTGCTAAGTCAATATACGAAAAAAAAAAATTTTTCGCGCTTTTGTCAATTTTTATTAGTCAAACAGTTGTACGGAACCTATTTAATATTGATTTGGCTGAAAACAGCTTCAAAATGCGTCACCTGGATGCAAAGTTATAACGATTTGATAAAATTATTGTCTAGCTAAGGTGGATTTCGTATATATATGAAATTACTTGTTATGGAATTTTTTGAAGTTCTATATTCGCCAGACGCACGTGCGAGGTGTCAAAAGACGCGTCTCCGCGCGGGCTAGCGAGCTATGAAATCACTGAAACTATATGCGATACAAAAATTTTGAGTTTTGGTCAAAAAACTGGTTTTTTGACTGAAAAATATGAAAAAACCTGGAATAACCACTACCAAACAGGACTCGGGGTGGCTGAGCGCGCACCGGAATACAGGTAAGGCAGGTAGGTATCTATTAAAACTACTATTAACGATGGTTCGGATAAGAATTTTGAGATAAAATTAGTTTTTGAAAATTCCTTCAAAAAATCTCACAAAAATTGCTAAGTCAATATACGAAAAAAAAAAATTTTTCGCGCTTTTGTCAATTTTTATTAGTCAAACAGTTGTACGGAACCTATTTAATATTGATTTGGCTGAAAACAGCTTCAAAATGCGTCACCTGGATGCAAAGTTATAACGATTTGATAAAATTATTGTCTAGCTAAGGTGGATTTCGTATATATATGAAATTACTTGTTATGGAATTTTTTGAAGTTCTATATTCGCCAGACGCACGTGCGAGGTGTCAAAAGACGCGTCTCCGCGCGGGCTAGCGAGCTATGAAATCACTGAAACTATATGCGATACAAAAATTTTGAGTTTTGGTCAAAAAACTGGTTTTTTGACTGAAAAATATGAAAAAACCTGGAATAACCACTACCAAACAGGACTCGGGGTGGCTGAGCGCGCACCGGAATACAGGTAAGGCAGGTAGGTATCTATTGAAACTACTATTAACGATGGTTCGGATAAGAATTTTGAGATAAAATTAGTTTTTGAAAATTCCTTCAAAAAATCTCACAAAAATTGCTAAGTCAATATACGAAAAAAAAAAATTTTTCGCGCTTTTGTCAATTTTTATTAGTCAAACAGTTGTACGGAACCTATTTAATATTGATTTGGCTGAAAACAGCTTCAAAATGCGTCACCTGGATGCAAAGTTATAACGATTTGATAAAATTATTGTCTAGCTAAGGTGGATTTCGTATATATATGAAATTACTTGTTATGGAATTTTTTGAAGTTCTATATTTGCCAGACGCACGTGCGAGGTGTCAAAAGACGCGTCTCCGCGCGGGCTAGCGAGCTATGAAATCACTGAAACTATATGCGATACAAAAATTTTGAGTTTTGGTCAAAAAACTGGTTTTTTGACTGAAAAATATGAAAAAACCTGGAATAACCACTACCAAACAGGACTCGGGGTGGCTGAGCGCGCACCGGAATACAGGTAAGGCAGGTAGGTATCTATTGAAACTACTATTAACGATGGTTCGGATAAGAATTTTGAGATAAAATTAGTTTTTGAAAATTCCTTCAAAAAATCTCACAAAAATTGCTAAGTCAATATACGAAAAAAAAAAATTTTTCGCGCTTTTGTCAATTTTTATTAGTCAAACAGTTGTACGGAACCTATTTAATATTGATTTGGCTGAAAACAGCTTCAAAATGCGTCACCTGGATGCAAAGTTATAACGATTTGATAAAATTATTGTCTAGCTAAGGTGGATTTCGTATATATATGAAATTACTTGTTATGGAATTTTTTGAAGTTCTATATTCGCCAGACGCACGTGCGAGGTGTCAAAAGACGCGTCTCCGCGCGGGCTAGCGAGCTATGAAATCACTGAAACTATATGCGATACAAAAATTTTGAGTTTTGGTCAAAAAACTGGTTTTTTGACTGAAAAATATGAAAAAACCTGGAATAACCACTACCAAACAGGACTCGGGGTGGCTGAGCGCGCACCGGAATACAGGTAAGGCAGGTAGGTATCTATTGAAACTACTATTAACGATGGTTCGGATAAGAATTTTGAGATAAAATTAGTTTTTGAAAATTCCTTCAAAAAATCTCACAAAAATTGCTAAGTCAATATACGAAAAAAAAAAATTTTTCGCGCTTTTGTCAATTTTTATTAGTCAAACAGTTGTACGGAACCTATTTAATATTGATTTGGCTGAAAACAGCTTCAAAATGCGTCACCTGGATGCAAAGTTATAACGATTTGATAAAATTATTGTCTAGCTAAGGTGGATTTCGTATATATATGAAATTACTTGTTATGGAATTTTTTGAAGTTCTATATTCGCCAGACGCACGTGCGAGGTGTCAAAAGACGCGTCTCCGCGCGGGCTAGCGAGCTATGAAATCACTGAAACTATATGCGATACAAAAATTTTGAGTTTTGGTCAAAAAACTGGTTTTTTGACTGAAAAATATGAAAAAACCTGGAATAACCACTACCAAACAGGACTCGGGGTGGCTGAGCGCGCACCGGAATACAGGTAAGGCAGGTAGGTATCTATTGAAACTACTATTAACGATGGTTCGGATAAGAATTTTGAGATAAAATTAGTTTTTGAAAATTCCTTCAAAAAATCTCACAAAAATTGCTAAGTCAATATACGAAAAAAAAAAATTTTTCGCGCTTTTGTCAATTTTTATTAGTCAAACAGTTGTACGGAACCTATTTAATATTGATTTGGCTGAAAACAGCTTCAAAATGCGTCACCTGGATGCAAAGTTATAACGATTTGATAAAATTATTGTCTAGCTAAGGTGGATTTCGTATATATATGAAATTACTTGTTATGGAATTTTTTGAAGTTCTATATTCGCCAGACGCACGTGCGAGGTGTCAAAAGACGCGTCTCCGCGCGGGCTAGCGAGCTATGTAGTTACTAGAAATATATGCGATACAAAAAATTTGAGTTTTGGTCAAAAAACTGGTTTTTTGACTGAAAAATGTGAAAAAACCTGGAATAAACACTACCAAACAGGACTCGGGGTGGCTGAGCGCGCACCGGAATACAGGTAAGGCAGGTAGGTATCTATTGAAACTACTATTAACGATGGTTCGGATAAGAATTTTGAGATAAAATTAGTTTTTGAAAATTCCTTCAAAAAATCTCACAAAAATTGCTAAGTCGATATACGAAAATATTTTTTCGCGTTATTGTCAATTTTTATTAGTCAAACCGTTGTATGGAACCTATTTAAGATTGATTTGGCTGAAAACAGCTTCAAAATGCGTCACCTGGATGCAAAGTTACAACGATTTGATGTAATTATTGTCTAGCTAAGGTGGATTTCGTATATATATGAATTTACTAGTTATGGAATTTTTTGAAGTTCTATATTCGCCAGACGCACGTGCGAGGTGTCAAAAGACGCGTCTCCGCGCGGGCTAGCGAGCTATGTAGTTACTAGAAATATATGCGATACAAAAAATTTGAGTTTTGGTCAAAAAACTGGTTTTTTGACTGAAAAATGTGAAAAAACCTGGAATAAACACTACCAAACAGGACTCGGGGTGGCTGAGCGCGCACCGGAATACAGGTAAGGCAGGTAGGTATCTATTGAAACTACTATTAACGATGGTTCGGATAAGAATTTTGAGATAAAATTAGTTTTTGAAAATTCCTTCAAAAAATCTCACAAAAATTGCTAAGTCAATATACGAAAAAAAAAAAATTTTCGCGCTTTTGTCAATTTTTATTAGTCAAACAGTTGTACGGAACCTATTTAATATTGATTTGGCTGAAAACAGCTTCAAAATGCGTCACCTGGATGCAAAGTTATAACGATTTGATAAAATTATTGTCTAGCTAAGGTGGATTTCGTATATATATGAAATTACTTGTTATGGAATTTTTTGAAGTTCTATATTTGCCAGACGCACGTGCGAGGTGTCAAAAGACGCGTCTCCGCGCGGGCTAGCGAGCTATGAAATCACTGAAACTATATGCGATACAAAAATTTTGAGTTTTGGTCAAAAAACTGGTTTTTTGACTGAAAAATATGAAAAAACCTGGAATAACCACTACCAAACAGGACTCGGGGTGGCTGAGCGCGCACCGGAATACAGGTAAGGCAGGTAGGTATCTATTGAAACTACTATTAACGATGGTTCGGATAAGAATTTTGAGATAAAATTAGTTTTTGAAAATTCCTTCAAAAAATCTCACAAAAATTGCTAAGTCAATATACGAAAAAAAAAAATTTTTCGCGCTTTTGTCAATTTTTATTAGTCAAACAGTTGTACGGAACCTATTTAATATTGATTTGGCTGAAAACAGCTTCAAAATGCGTCACCTGGATGCAAAGTTATAACGATTTGATAAAATTATTGTCTAGCTAAGGTGGATTTCGTATATATATGAAATTACTTGTTATGGAATTTTTTGAAGTTCTATATTCGCCAGACGCACGTGCGAGGTGTCAAAAGACGCGTCTCCGCGCGGGCTAGCGAGCTATGAAATCACTGAAACTATATGCGATACAAAAATTTTGAGTTTTGGTCAAAAAACTGGTTTTTTGACTGAAAAATATGAAAAAACCTGGAATAACCACTACCAAACAGGACTCGGGGTGGCTGAGCGCGCACCGGAATACAGGTAAGGCAGGTAGGTATCTATTAAAACTACTATTAACGATGGTTCGGATAAGAATTTTGAGATAAAATTAGTTTTTGAAAATTCCTTCAAAAAATCTCACAAAAATTGCTAAGTCAATATACGAAAAAAAAAAATTTTTCGCGCTTTTGTCAATTTTTATTAGTCAAACAGTTGTACGGAACCTATTTAATATTGATTTGGCTGAAAACAGCTTCAAAATGCGTCACCTGGATGCAAAGTTATAACGATTTGATAAAATTATTGTCTAGCTAAGGTGGATTTCGTATATATATGAAATTACTTGTTATGGAATTTTTTGAAGTTCTATATTCGCCAGACGCACGTGCGAGGTGTCAAAAGACGCGTCTCCGCGCGGGCTAGCGAGCTATGTAGTTACTAGAAATATATGCGATACAAAAAATTTGAGTTTTGGTCAAAAAACTGGTTTTTTGACTGAAAAATGTGAAAAAACCTGGAATAAACACTACCAAACAGGACTCGGGGTGGCTGAGCGCGCACCGGAATACAGGTAAGGCAGGTAGGTATCTATTGAAACTACTATTAACGATGGTTCGGATAAGAATTTTGAGATAAAATTAGTTTTTGAAAATTCCTTCAAAAAATCTCACAAAAATTGCTAAGTCGATATACGAAAATATTTTTTCGCGTTATTGTCAATTTTTATTAGTCAAACCGTTGTATGGAACCTATTTAAGATTGATTTGGCTGAAAACAGCTTCAAAATGCGTCACCTGGATGCAAAGTTACAACGATTTGATGTAATTATTGTCTAGCTAAGGTGGATTTCGTATATATATGAATTTACTAGTTATGGAATTTTTTGAAGTTCTATATTCGCCAGACGCACGTGCGAGGTGTCAAAAGACGCGTCTCCGCGCGGGCTAGCGAGCTATGTAGTTACTAGAAATATATGCGATACAAAAAATTTGAGTTTTGGTCAAAAAACTGGTTTTTTGACTGAAAAATGTGAAAAAACCTGGAATAAACACTACCAAACAGGACTCGGGGTGGCTGAGCGCGCACCGGAATACAGGTAAGGCAGGTAGGTATCTATTGAAACTACTATTAACGATGGTTCGGATAAGAATTTTGAGATAAAATTAGTTTTTGAAAATTCCTTCAAAAAATCTCACAAAAATTGCTAAGTCAATATACGAAAAAAAAAAAATTTTCGCGCTTTTGTCAATTTTTATTAGTCAAACAGTTGTACGGAACCTATTTAATATTGATTTGGCTGAAAACAGCTTCAAAATGCGTCACCTGGATGCAAAGTTATAACGATTTGATAAAATTATTGTCTAGCTAAGGTGGATTTCGTATATATATGAAATTACTTGTTATGGAATTTTTTGAAGTTCTATATTTGCCAGACGCACGTGCGAGGTGTCAAAAGACGCGTCTCCGCGCGGGCTAGCGAGCTATGAAATCACTGAAACTATATGCGATACAAAAATTTTGAGTTTTGGTCAAAAAACTGGTTTTTTGACTGAAAAATATGAAAAAACCTGGAATAACCACTACCAAACAGGACTCGGGGTGGCTGAGCGCGCACCGGAATACAGGTAAGGCAGGTAGGTATCTATTGAAACTACTATTAACGATGGTTCGGATAAGAATTTTGAGATAAAATTAGTTTTTGAAAATTCCTTCAAAAAATCTCACAAAAATTGCTAAGTCAATATACGAAAAAAAAAAATTTTTCGCGCTTTTGTCAATTTTTATTAGTCAAACAGTTGTACGGAACCTATTTAATATTGATTTGGCTGAAAACAGCTTCAAAATGCGTCACCTGGATGCAAAGTTATAACGATTTGATAAAATTATTGTCTAGCTAAGGTGGATTTCGTATATATATGAAATTACTTGTTATGGAATTTTTTGAAGTTCTATATTCGCCAGACGCACGTGCGAGGTGTCAAAAGACGCGTCTCCGCGCGGGCTAGCGAGCTATGAAATCACTGAAACTATATGCGATACAAAAATTTTGAGTTTTGGTCAAAAAACTGGTTTTTTGACTGAAAAATATGAAAAAACCTGGAATAACCACTACCAAACAGGACTCGGGGTGGCTGAGCGCGCACCGGAATACAGGTAAGGCAGGTAGGTATCTATTAAAACTACTATTAACGATGGTTCGGATAAGAATTTTGAGATAAAATTAGTTTTTGAAAATTCCTTCAAAAAATCTCACAAAAATTGCTAAGTCGATATACGAAAATATTTTTTCGCGTTATTGTCAATTTTTATTAGTCAAACCGTTGTATGGAACCTATTTAAGATTGATTTGGCTGAAAACAGCTTCAAAATGCGTCACCTGGATGCAAAGTTACAACGATTTGATGTAATTATTGTCTAGCTAAGGTGGATTTCGTATATATATGAATTTACTAGTTATGGAATTTTTTGAAGTTCTATATTCGCCAGACGCACGTGCGAGGTGTCAAAAGACGCGTCTCCGCGCGGGCTAGCGAGCTATGTAGTTACTAGAAATATATGCGATACAAAAAATTTGAGTTTTGGTCAAAAAACTGGTTTTTTGACTGAAAAATGTGAAAAAACCTGGAATAAACACTACCAAACAGGACTCGGGGTGGCTGAGCGCGCACCGGAATACAGGTAAGGCAGGTAGGTATCTATTGAAACTACTATTAACGATGGTTCGGATAAGAATTTTGAGATAAAATTAGTTTTTGAAAATTCCTTCAAAAAATCTCACAAAAATTGCTAAGTCGATATACGAAAATATTTTTTCGCGTTATTGTCAATTTTTATTAGTCAAACCGTTGTATGGAACCTATTTAAGATTGATTTGGCTGAAAACAGCTTCAAAATGCGTCACCTGGATGCAAAGTTACAACGATTTGATGTAATTATTGTCTAGCTAAGGTGGATTTCGTATATATATGAATTTACTAGTTATGGAATTTTTTGAAGTTCTATATTCGCCAGACGCACGTGCGAGGTGTCAAAAGACGCGTCTCCGCGCGGGCTAGCGAGCTATGTAGTTACTAGAAATATATGCGATACAAAAAATTTGAGTTTTGGTCAAAAAACTGGTTTTTTGACTGAAAAATGTGAAAAAACCTGGAATAAACACTACCAAACAGGACTCGGGGTGGCTGAGCGCGCACCGGAATACAGGTAAGGCAGGTAGGTATCTATTGAAACTACTATTAACGATGGTTCGGATAAGAATTTTGAGATAAAATTAGTTTTTGAAAATTCCTTCAAAAAATCTCACAAAAATTGCTAAGTCAATATACGAAAAAAAAAAAATTTTCGCGCTTTTGTCAATTTTTATTAGTCAAACAGTTGTACGGAACCTATTTAATATTGATTTGGCTGAAAACAGCTTCAAAATGCGTCACCTGGATGCAAAGTTATAACGATTTGATAAAATTATTGTCTAGCTAAGGTGGATTTCGTATATATATGAAATTACTTGTTATGGAATTTTTTGAAGTTCTATATTTGCCAGACGCACGTGCGAGGTGTCAAAAGACGCGTCTCCGCGCGGGCTAGCGAGCTATGAAATCACTGAAACTATATGCGATACAAAAATTTTGAGTTTTGGTCAAAAAACTGGTTTTTTGACTGAAAAATATGAAAAAACCTGGAATAACCACTACCAAACAGGACTCGGGGTGGCTGAGCGCGCACCGGAATACAGGTAAGGCAGGTAGGTATCTATTGAAACTACTATTAACGATGGTTCGGATAAGAATTTTGAGATAAAATTAGTTTTTGAAAATTCCTTCAAAAAATCTCACAAAAATTGCTAAGTCAATATACGAAAAAAAAAAATTTTTCGCGCTTTTGTCAATTTTTATTAGTCAAACAGTTGTACGGAACCTATTTAATATTGATTTGGCTGAAAACAGCTTCAAAATGCGTCACCTGGATGCAAAGTTATAACGATTTGATAAAATTATTGTCTAGCTAAGGTGGATTTCGTATATATATGAAATTACTTGTTATGGAATTTTTTGAAGTTCTATATTCGCCAGACGCACGTGCGAGGTGTCAAAAGACGCGTCTCCGCGCGGGCTAGCGAGCTATGAAATCACTGAAACTATATGCGATACAAAAATTTTGAGTTTTGGTCAAAAAACTGGTTTTTTGACTGAAAAATATGAAAAAACCTGGAATAACCACTACCAAACAGGACTCGGGGTGGCTGAGCGCGCACCGGAATACAGGTAAGGCAGGTAGGTATCTATTAAAACTACTATTAACGATGGTTCGGATAAGAATTTTGAGATAAAATTAGTTTTTGAAAATTCCTTCAAAAAATCTCACAAAAATTGCTAAGTCAATATACGAAAAAAAAAAATTTTTCGCGCTTTTGTCAATTTTTATTAGTCAAACAGTTGTACGGAACCTATTTAATATTGATTTGGCTGAAAACAGCTTCAAAATGCGTCACCTGGATGCAAAGTTATAACGATTTGATAAAATTATTGTCTAGCTAAGGTGGATTTCGTATATATATGAAATTACTTGTTATGGAATTTTTTGAAGTTCTATATTCGCCAGACGCACGTGCGAGGTGTCAAAAGACGCGTCTCCGCGCGGGCTAGCGAGCTATGTAGTTACTAGAAATATATGCGATACAAAAAATTTGAGTTTTGGTCAAAAAACTGGTTTTTTGACTGAAAAATGTGAAAAAACCTGGAATAAACACTACCAAACAGGACTCGGGGTGGCTGAGCGCGCACCGGAATACAGGTAAGGCAGGTAGGTATCTATTGAAACTACTATTAACGATGGTTCGGATAAGAATTTTGAGATAAAATTAGTTTTTGAAAATTCCTTCAAAAAATCTCACAAAAATTGCTAAGTCGATATACGAAAATATTTTTTCGCGTTATTGTCAATTTTTATTAGTCAAACCGTTGTATGGAACCTATTTAAGATTGATTTGGCTGAAAACAGCTTCAAAATGCGTCACCTGGATGCAAAGTTACAACGATTTGATGTAATTATTGTCTAGCTAAGGTGGATTTCGTATATATATGAATTTACTAGTTATGGAATTTTTTGAAGTTCTATATTCGCCAGACGCACGTGCGAGGTGTCAAAAGACGCGTCTCCGCGCGGGCTAGCGAGCTATGTAGTTACTAGAAATATATGCGATACAAAAAATTTGAGTTTTGGTCAAAAAACTGGTTTTTTGACTGAAAAATGTGAAAAAACCTGGAATAAACACTACCAAACAGGACTCGGGGTGGCTGAGCGCGCACCGGAATACAGGTAAGGCAGGTAGGTATCTATTGAAACTACTATTAACGATGGTTCGGATAAGAATTTTGAGATAAAATTAGTTTTTGAAAATTCCTTCAAAAAATCTCACAAAAATTGCTAAGTCAATATACGAAAAAAAAAAAATTTTCGCGCTTTTGTCAATTTTTATTAGTCAAACAGTTGTACGGAACCTATTTAATATTGATTTGGCTGAAAACAGCTTCAAAATGCGTCACCTGGATGCAAAGTTATAACGATTTGATAAAATTATTGTCTAGCTAAGGTGGATTTCGTATATATATGAAATTACTTGTTATGGAATTTTTTGAAGTTCTATATTTGCCAGACGCACGTGCGAGGTGTCAAAAGACGCGTCTCCGCGCGGGCTAGCGAGCTATGAAATCACTGAAACTATATGCGATACAAAAATTTTGAGTTTTGGTCAAAAAACTGGTTTTTTGACTGAAAAATATGAAAAAACCTGGAATAACCACTACCAAACAGGACTCGGGGTGGCTGAGCGCGCACCGGAATACAGGTAAGGCAGGTAGGTATCTATTGAAACTACTATTAACGATGGTTCGGATAAGAATTTTGAGATAAAATTAGTTTTTGAAAATTCCTTCAAAAAATCTCACAAAAATTGCTAAGTCAATATACGAAAAAAAAAAATTTTTCGCGCTTTTGTCAATTTTTATTAGTCAAACAGTTGTACGGAACCTATTTAATATTGATTTGGCTGAAAACAGCTTCAAAATGCGTCACCTGGATGCAAAGTTATAACGATTTGATAAAATTATTGTCTAGCTAAGGTGGATTTCGTATATATATGAAATTACTTGTTATGGAATTTTTTGAAGTTCTATATTCGCCAGACGCACGTGCGAGGTGTCAAAAGACGCGTCTCCGCGCGGGCTAGCGAGCTATGAAATCACTGAAACTATATGCGATACAAAAATTTTGAGTTTTGGTCAAAAAACTGGTTTTTTGACTGAAAAATATGAAAAAACCTGGAATAACCACTACCAAACAGGACTCGGGGTGGCTGAGCGCGCACCGGAATACAGGTAAGGCAGGTAGGTATCTATTAAAACTACTATTAACGATGGTTCGGATAAGAATTTTGAGATAAAATTAGTTTTTGAAAATTCCTTCAAAAAATCTCACAAAAATTGCTAAGTCAATATACGAAAAAAAAAAATTTTTCGCGCTTTTGTCAATTTTTATTAGTCAAACAGTTGTACGGAACCTATTTAATATTGATTTGGCTGAAAACAGCTTCAAAATGCGTCACCTGGATGCAAAGTTATAACGATTTGATAAAATTATTGTCTAGCTAAGGTGGATTTCGTATATATATGAAATTACTTGTTATGGAATTTTTTGAAGTTCTATATTCGCCAGACGCACGTGCGAGGTGTCAAAAGACGCGTCTCCGCGCGGGCTAGCGAGCTATGAAATCACTGAAACTATATGCGATACAAAAATTTTGAGTTTTGGTCAAAAAACTGGTTTTTTGACTGAAAAATATGAAAAAACCTGGAATAACCACTACCAAACAGGACTCGGGGTGGCTGAGCGCGCACCGGAATACAGGTAAGGCAGGTAGGTATCTATTGAAACTACTATTAACGATGGTTCGGATAAGAATTTTGAGATAAAATTAGTTTTTGAAAATTCCTTCAAAAAATCTCACAAAAATTGCTAAGTCAATATACGAAAAAAAAAAATTTTTCGCGCTTTTGTCAATTTTTATTAGTCAAACAGTTGTACGGAACCTATTTAATATTGATTTGGCTGAAAACAGCTTCAAAATGCGTCACCTGGATGCAAAGTTATAACGATTTGATAAAATTATTGTCTAGCTAAGGTGGATTTCGTATATATATGAAATTACTTGTTATGGAATTTTTTGAAGTTCTATATTTGCCAGACGCACGTGCGAGGTGTCAAAAGACGCGTCTCCGCGCGGGCTAGCGAGCTATGAAATCACTGAAACTATATGCGATACAAAAATTTTGAGTTTTGGTCAAAAAACTGGTTTTTTGACTGAAAAATATGAAAAAACCTGGAATAACCACTACCAAACAGGACTCGGGGTGGCTGAGCGCGCACCGGAATACAGGTAAGGCAGGTAGGTATCTATTGAAACTACTATTAACGATGGTTCGGATAAGAATTTTGAGATAAAATTAGTTTTTGAAAATTCCTTCAAAAAATCTCACAAAAATTGCTAAGTCAATATACGAAAAAAAAAAATTTTTCGCGCTTTTGTCAATTTTTATTAGTCAAACAGTTGTACGGAACCTATTTAATATTGATTTGGCTGAAAACAGCTTCAAAATGCGTCACCTGGATGCAAAGTTATAACGATTTGATAAAATTATTGTCTAGCTAAGGTGGATTTCGTATATATATGAAATTACTTGTTATGGAATTTTTTGAAGTTCTATATTCGCCAGACGCACGTGCGAGGTGTCAAAAGACGCGTCTCCGCGCGGGCTAGCGAGCTATGAAATCACTGAAACTATATGCGATACAAAAATTTTGAGTTTTGGTCAAAAAACTGGTTTTTTGACTGAAAAATATGAAAAAACCTGGAATAACCACTACCAAACAGGACTCGGGGTGGCTGAGCGCGCACCGGAATACAGGTAAGGCAGGTAGGTATCTATTGAAACTACTATTAACGATGGTTCGGATAAGAATTTTGAGATAAAATTAGTTTTTGAAAATTCCTTCAAAAAATCTCACAAAAATTGCTAAGTCAATATACGAAAAAAAAAAATTTTTCGCGCTTTTGTCAATTTTTATTAGTCAAACAGTTGTACGGAACCTATTTAATATTGATTTGGCTGAAAACAGCTTCAAAATGCGTCACCTGGATGCAAAGTTATAACGATTTGATAAAATTATTGTCTAGCTAAGGTGGATTTCGTATATATATGAAATTACTTGTTATGGAATTTTTTGAAGTTCTATATTCGCCAGACGCACGTGCGAGGTGTCAAAAGACGCGTCTCCGCGCGGGCTAGCGAGCTATGAAATCACTGAAACTATATGCGATACAAAAATTTTGAGTTTTGGTCAAAAAACTGGTTTTTTGACTGAAAAATATGAAAAAACCTGGAATAACCACTACCAAACAGGACTCGGGGTGGCTGAGCGCGCACCGGAATACAGGTAAGGCAGGTAGGTATCTATTGAAACTACTATTAACGATGGTTCGGATAAGAATTTTGAGATAAAATTAGTTTTTGAAAATTCCTTCAAAAAATCTCACAAAAATTGCTAAGTCAATATACGAAAAAAAAAAATTTTTCGCGCTTTTGTCAATTTTTATTAGTCAAACAGTTGTACGGAACCTATTTAATATTGATTTGGCTGAAAACAGCTTCAAAATGCGTCACCTGGATGCAAAGTTATAACGATTTGATAAAATTATTGTCTAGCTAAGGTGGATTTCGTATATATATGAAATTACTTGTTATGGAATTTTTTGAAGTTCTATATTCGCCAGACGCACGTGCGAGGTGTCAAAAGACGCGTCTCCGCGCGGGCTAGCGAGCTATGAAATCACTGAAACTATATGCGATACAAAAATTTTGAGTTTTGGTCAAAAAACTGGTTTTTTGACTGAAAAATATGAAAAAACCTGGAATAACCACTACCAAACAGGACTCGGGGTGGCTGAGCGCGCACCGGAATACAGGTAAGGCAGGTAGGTATCTATTGAAACTACTATTAACGATGGTTCGGATAAGAATTTTGAGATAAAATTAGTTTTTGAAAATTCCTTCAAAAAATCTCACAAAAATTGCTAAGTCAATATACGAAAAAAAAAAATTTTTCGCGCTTTTGTCAATTTTTATTAGTCAAACAGTTGTACGGAACCTATTTAATATTGATTTGGCTGAAAACAGCTTCAAAATGCGTCACCTGGATGCAAAGTTATAACGATTTGATAAAATTATTGTCTAGCTAAGGTGGATTTCGTATATATATGAAATTACTTGTTATGGAATTTTTTGAAGTTCTATATTTGCCAGACGCACGTGCGAGGTGTCAAAAGACGCGTCTCCGCGCGGGCTAGCGAGCTATGAAATCACTGAAACTATATGCGATACAAAAATTTTGAGTTTTGGTCAAAAAACTGGTTTTTTGACTGAAAAATATGAAAAAACCTGGAATAACCACTACCAAACAGGACTCGGGGTGGCTGAGCGCGCACCGGAATACAGGTAAGGCAGGTAGGTATCTATTGAAACTACTATTAACGATGGTTCGGATAAGAATTTTGAGATAAAATTAGTTTTTGAAAATTCCTTCAAAAAATCTCACAAAAATTGCTAAGTCAATATACGAAAAAAAAAAATTTTTCGCGCTTTTGTCAATTTTTATTAGTCAAACAGTTGTACGGAACCTATTTAATATTGATTTGGCTGAAAACAGCTTCAAAATGCGTCACCTGGATGCAAAGTTATAACGATTTGATAAAATTATTGTCTAGCTAAGGTGGATTTCGTATATATATGAAATTACTTGTTATGGAATTTTTTGAAGTTCTATATTTGCCAGACGCACGTGCGAGGTGTCAAAAGACGCGTCTCCGCGCGGGCTAGCGAGCTATGAAATCACTGAAACTATATGCGATACAAAAATTTTGAGTTTTGGTCAAAAAACTGGTTTTTTGACTGAAAAATATGAAAAAACCTGGAATAACCACTACCAAACAGGACTCGGGGTGGCTGAGCGCGCACCGGAATACAGGTAAGGCAGGTAGGTATCTATTGAAACTACTATTAACGATGGTTCGGATAAGAATTTTGAGATAAAATTAGTTTTTGAAAATTCCTTCAAAAAATCTCACAAAAATTGCTAAGTCAATATACGAAAAAAAAAAATTTTTCGCGCTTTTGTCAATTTTTATTAGTCAAACAGTTGTACGGAACCTATTTAATATTGATTTGGCTGAAAACAGCTTCAAAATGCGTCACCTGGATGCAAAGTTATAACGATTTGATAAAATTATTGTCTAGCTAAGGTGGATTTCGTATATATATGAAATTACTTGTTATGGAATTTTTTGAAGTTCTATATTTGCCAGACGCACGTGCGAGGTGTCAAAAGACGCGTCTCCGCGCGGGCTAGCGAGCTATGTAGTTACTAGAAATATATGCGATACAAAAAATTTGAGTTTTGGTCAAAAAACTGGTTTTTTGACTGAAAAATGTGAAAAAACCTGGAATAAACACTACCAAACAGGACTCGGGGTGGCTGAGCGCGCACCGGAATACAGGTAAGGCAGGTAGGTATCTATTGAAACTACTATTAACGATGGTTCGGATAAGAATTTTGAGATAAAATTAGTTTTTGAAAATTCCTTCAAAAAATCTCACAAAAATTGCTAAGTCGATATACGAAAATATTTTTTCGCGTTATTGTCAATTTTTATTAGTCAAACCGTTGTATGGAACCTATTTAAGATTGATTTGGCTGAAAACAGCTTCAAAATGCGTCACCTGGATGCAAAGTTACAACGATTTGATGTAATTATTGTCTAGCTAAGGTGGATTTCGTATATATATGAATTTACTAGTTATGGAATTTTTTGAAGTTCTATATTCGCCAGACGCACGTGCGAGGTGTCAAAAGACGCGTCTCCGCGCGGGCTAGCGAGCTATGTAGTTACTAGAAATATATGCGATACAAAAAATTTGAGTTTTGGTCAAAAAACTGGTTTTTTGACTGAAAAATGTGAAAAAACCTGGAATAAACACTACCAAACAGGACTCGGGGTGGCTGAGCGCGCACCGGAATACAGGTAAGGCAGGTAGGTATCTATTGAAACTACTATTAACGATGGTTCGGATAAGAATTTTGAGATAAAATTAGTTTTTGAAAATTCCTTCAAAAAATCTCACAAAAATTGCTAAGTCAATATACGAAAAAAAAAAAATTTTCGCGCTTTTGTCAATTTTTATTAGTCAAACAGTTGTACGGAACCTATTTAATATTGATTTGGCTGAAAACAGCTTCAAAATGCGTCACCTGGATGCAAAGTTATAACGATTTGATAAAATTATTGTCTAGCTAAGGTGGATTTCGTATATATATGAAATTACTTGTTATGGAATTTTTTGAAGTTCTATATTTGCCAGACGCACGTGCGAGGTGTCAAAAGACGCGTCTCCGCGCGGGCTAGCGAGCTATGAAATCACTGAAACTATATGCGATACAAAAATTTTGAGTTTTGGTCAAAAAACTGGTTTTTTGACTGAAAAATATGAAAAAACCTGGAATAACCACTACCAAACAGGACTCGGGGTGGCTGAGCGCGCACCGGAATACAGGTAAGGCAGGTAGGTATCTATTGAAACTACTATTAACGATGGTTCGGATAAGAATTTTGAGATAAAATTAGTTTTTGAAAATTCCTTCAAAAAATCTCACAAAAATTGCTAAGTCAATATACGAAAAAAAAAAATTTTTCGCGCTTTTGTCAATTTTTATTAGTCAAACAGTTGTACGGAACCTATTTAATATTGATTTGGCTGAAAACAGCTTCAAAATGCGTCACCTGGATGCAAAGTTATAACGATTTGATAAAATTATTGTCTAGCTAAGGTGGATTTCGTATATATATGAAATTACTTGTTATGGAATTTTTTGAAGTTCTATATTCGCCAGACGCACGTGCGAGGTGTCAAAAGACGCGTCTCCGCGCGGGCTAGCGAGCTATGAAATCACTGAAACTATATGCGATACAAAAATTTTGAGTTTTGGTCAAAAAACTGGTTTTTTGACTGAAAAATATGAAAAAACCTGGAATAACCACTACCAAACAGGACTCGGGGTGGCTGAGCGCGCACCGGAATACAGGTAAGGCAGGTAGGTATCTATTAAAACTACTATTAACGATGGTTCGGATAAGAATTTTGAGATAAAATTAGTTTTTGAAAATTCCTTCAAAAAATCTCACAAAAATTGCTAAGTCAATATACGAAAAAAAAAAATTTTTCGCGCTTTTGTCAATTTTTATTAGTCAAACAGTTGTACGGAACCTATTTAATATTGATTTGGCTGAAAACAGCTTCAAAATGCGTCACCTGGATGCAAAGTTATAACGATTTGATAAAATTATTGTCTAGCTAAGGTGGATTTCGTATATATATGAAATTACTTGTTATGGAATTTTTTGAAGTTCTATATTCGCCAGACGCACGTGCGAGGTGTCAAAAGACGCGTCTCCGCGCGGGCTAGCGAGCTATGAAATCACTGAAACTATATGCGATACAAAAATTTTGAGTTTTGGTCAAAAAACTGGTTTTTTGACTGAAAAATATGAAAAAACCTGGAATAACCACTACCAAACAGGACTCGGGGTGGCTGAGCGCGCACCGGAATACAGGTAAGGCAGGTAGGTATCTATTGAAACTACTATTAACGATGGTTCGGATAAGAATTTTGAGATAAAATTAGTTTTTGAAAATTCCTTCAAAAAATCTCACAAAAATTGCTAAGTCAATATACGAAAAAAAAAAATTTTTCGCGCTTTTGTCAATTTTTATTAGTCAAACAGTTGTACGGAACCTATTTAATATTGATTTGGCTGAAAACAGCTTCAAAATGCGTCACCTGGATGCAAAGTTATAACGATTTGATAAAATTATTGTCTAGCTAAGGTGGATTTCGTATATATATGAAATTACTTGTTATGGAATTTTTTGAAGTTCTATATTTGCCAGACGCACGTGCGAGGTGTCAAAAGACGCGTCTCCGCGCGGGCTAGCGAGCTATGAAATCACTGAAACTATATGCGATACAAAAATTTTGAGTTTTGGTCAAAAAACTGGTTTTTTGACTGAAAAATATGAAAAAACCTGGAATAACCACTACCAAACAGGACTCGGGGTGGCTGAGCGCGCACCGGAATACAGGTAAGGCAGGTAGGTATCTATTGAAACTACTATTAACGATGGTTCGGATAAGAATTTTGAGATAAAATTAGTTTTTGAAAATTCCTTCAAAAAATCTCACAAAAATTGCTAAGTCAATATACGAAAAAAAAAAATTTTTCGCGCTTTTGTCAATTTTTATTAGTCAAACAGTTGTACGGAACCTATTTAATATTGATTTGGCTGAAAACAGCTTCAAAATGCGTCACCTGGATGCAAAGTTATAACGATTTGATAAAATTATTGTCTAGCTAAGGTGGATTTCGTATATATATGAAATTACTTGTTATGGAATTTTTTGAAGTTCTATATTCGCCAGACGCACGTGCGAGGTGTCAAAAGACGCGTCTCCGCGCGGGCTAGCGAGCTATGAAATCACTGAAACTATATGCGATACAAAAATTTTGAGTTTTGGTCAAAAAACTGGTTTTTTGACTGAAAAATATGAAAAAACCTGGAATAACCACTACCAAACAGGACTCGGGGTGGCTGAGCGCGCACCGGAATACAGGTAAGGCAGGTAGGTATCTATTGAAACTACTATTAACGATGGTTCGGATAAGAATTTTGAGATAAAATTAGTTTTTGAAAATTCCTTCAAAAAATCTCACAAAAATTGCTAAGTCAATATACGAAAAAAAAAAATTTTTCGCGCTTTTGTCAATTTTTATTAGTCAAACAGTTGTACGGAACCTATTTAATATTGATTTGGCTGAAAACAGCTTCAAAATGCGTCACCTGGATGCAAAGTTATAACGATTTGATAAAATTATTGTCTAGCTAAGGTGGATTTCGTATATATATGAAATTACTTGTTATGGAATTTTTTGAAGTTCTATATTCGCCAGACGCACGTGCGAGGTGTCAAAAGACGCGTCTCCGCGCGGGCTAGCGAGCTATGAAATCACTGAAACTATATGCGATACAAAAATTTTGAGTTTTGGTCAAAAAACTGGTTTTTTGACTGAAAAATATGAAAAAACCTGGAATAACCACTACCAAACAGGACTCGGGGTGGCTGAGCGCGCACCGGAATACAGGTAAGGCAGGTAGGTATCTATTGAAACTACTATTAACGATGGTTCGGATAAGAATTTTGAGATAAAATTAGTTTTTGAAAATTCCTTCAAAAAATCTCACAAAAATTGCTAAGTCAATATACGAAAAAAAAAAATTTTTCGCGCTTTTGTCAATTTTTATTAGTCAAACAGTTGTACGGAACCTATTTAATATTGATTTGGCTGAAAACAGCTTCAAAATGCGTCACCTGGATGCAAAGTTATAACGATTTGATAAAATTATTGTCTAGCTAAGGTGGATTTCGTATATATATGAAATTACTTGTTATGGAATTTTTTGAAGTTCTATATTCGCCAGACGCACGTGCGAGGTGTCAAAAGACGCGTCTCCGCGCGGGCTAGCGAGCTATGAAATCACTGAAACTATATGCGATACAAAAATTTTGAGTTTTGGTCAAAAAACTGGTTTTTTGACTGAAAAATATGAAAAAACCTGGAATAACCACTACCAAACAGGACTCGGGGTGGCTGAGCGCGCACCGGAATACAGGTAAGGCAGGTAGGTATCTATTGAAACTACTATTAACGATGGTTCGGATAAGAATTTTGAGATAAAATTAGTTTTTGAAAATTCCTTCAAAAAATCTCACAAAAATTGCTAAGTCAATATACGAAAAAAAAAAATTTTTCGCGCTTTTGTCAATTTTTATTAGTCAAACAGTTGTACGGAACCTATTTAATATTGATTTGGCTGAAAACAGCTTCAAAATGCGTCACCTGGATGCAAAGTTATAACGATTTGATAAAATTATTGTCTAGCTAAGGTGGATTTCGTATATATATGAAATTACTTGTTATGGAATTTTTTGAAGTTCTATATTTGCCAGACGCACGTGCGAGGTGTCAAAAGACGCGTCTCCGCGCGGGCTAGCGAGCTATGAAATCACTGAAACTATATGCGATACAAAAATTTTGAGTTTTGGTCAAAAAACTGGTTTTTTGACTGAAAAATATGAAAAAACCTGGAATAACCACTACCAAACAGGACTCGGGGTGGCTGAGCGCGCACCGGAATACAGGTAAGGCAGGTAGGTATCTATTGAAACTACTATTAACGATGGTTCGGATAAGAATTTTGAGATAAAATTAGTTTTTGAAAATTCCTTCAAAAAATCTCACAAAAATTGCTAAGTCAATATACGAAAAAAAAAAATTTTTCGCGCTTTTGTCAATTTTTATTAGTCAAACAGTTGTACGGAACCTATTTAATATTGATTTGGCTGAAAACAGCTTCAAAATGCGTCACCTGGATGCAAAGTTATAACGATTTGATAAAATTATTGTCTAGCTAAGGTGGATTTCGTATATATATGAAATTACTTGTTATGGAATTTTTTGAAGTTCTATATTCGCCAGACGCACGTGCGAGGTGTCAAAAGACGCGTCTCCGCGCGGGCTAGCGAGCTATGAAATCACTGAAACTATATGCGATACAAAAATTTTGAGTTTTGGTCAAAAAACTGGTTTTTTGACTGAAAAATATGAAAAAACCTGGAATAACCACTACCAAACAGGACTCGGGGTGGCTGAGCGCGCACCGGAATACAGGTAAGGCAGGTAGGTATCTATTGAAACTACTATTAACGATGGTTCGGATAAGAATTTTGAGATAAAATTAGTTTTTGAAAATTCCTTCAAAAAATCTCACAAAAATTGCTAAGTCAATATACGAAAAAAAAAAATTTTTCGCGCTTTTGTCAATTTTTATTAGTCAAACAGTTGTACGGAACCTATTTAATATTGATTTGGCTGAAAACAGCTTCAAAATGCGTCACCTGGATGCAAAGTTATAACGATTTGATAAAATTATTGTCTAGCTAAGGTGGATTTCGTATATATATGAAATTACTTGTTATGGAATTTTTTGAAGTTCTATATTCGCCAGACGCACGTGCGAGGTGTCAAAAGACGCGTCTCCGCGCGGGCTAGCGAGCTATGAAATCACTGAAACTATATGCGATACAAAAATTTTGAGTTTTGGTCAAAAAACTGGTTTTTTGACTGAAAAATATGAAAAAACCTGGAATAACCACTACCAAACAGGACTCGGGGTGGCTGAGCGCGCACCGGAATACAGGTAAGGCAGGTAGGTATCTATTGAAACTACTATTAACGATGGTTCGGATAAGAATTTTGAGATAAAATTAGTTTTTGAAAATTCCTTCAAAAAATCTCACAAAAATTGCTAAGTCAATATACGAAAAAAAAAAATTTTTCGCGCTTTTGTCAATTTTTATTAGTCAAACAGTTGTACGGAACCTATTTAATATTGATTTGGCTGAAAACAGCTTCAAAATGCGTCACCTGGATGCAAAGTTATAACGATTTGATAAAATTATTGTCTAGCTAAGGTGGATTTCGTATATATATGAAATTACTTGTTATGGAATTTTTTGAAGTTCTATATTCGCCAGACGCACGTGCGAGGTGTCAAAAGACGCGTCTCCGCGCGGGCTAGCGAGCTATGAAATCACTGAAACTATATGCGATACAAAAATTTTGAGTTTTGGTCAAAAAACTGGTTTTTTGACTGAAAAATATGAAAAAACCTGGAATAACCACTACCAAACAGGACTCGGGGTGGCTGAGCGCGCACCGGAATACAGGTAAGGCAGGTAGGTATCTATTGAAACTACTATTAACGATGGTTCGGATAAGAATTTTGAGATAAAATTAGTTTTTGAAAATTCCTTCAAAAAATCTCACAAAAATTGCTAAGTCAATATACGAAAAAAAAAAATTTTTCGCGCTTTTGTCAATTTTTATTAGTCAAACAGTTGTACGGAACCTATTTAATATTGATTTGGCTGAAAACAGCTTCAAAATGCGTCACCTGGATGCAAAGTTATAACGATTTGATAAAATTATTGTCTAGCTAAGGTGGATTTCGTATATATATGAAATTACTTGTTATGGAATTTTTTGAAGTTCTATATTTGCCAGACGCACGTGCGAGGTGTCAAAAGACGCGTCTCCGCGCGGGCTAGCGAGCTATGAAATCACTGAAACTATATGCGATACAAAAATTTTGAGTTTTGGTCAAAAAACTGGTTTTTTGACTGAAAAATATGAAAAAACCTGGAATAACCACTACCAAACAGGACTCGGGGTGGCTGAGCGCGCACCGGAATACAGGTAAGGCAGGTAGGTATCTATTGAAACTACTATTAACGATGGTTCGGATAAGAATTTTGAGATAAAATTAGTTTTTGAAAATTCCTTCAAAAAATCTCACAAAAATTGCTAAGTCAATATACGAAAAAAAAAAATTTTTCGCGCTTTTGTCAATTTTTATTAGTCAAACAGTTGTACGGAACCTATTTAATATTGATTTGGCTGAAAACAGCTTCAAAATGCGTCACCTGGATGCAAAGTTATAACGATTTGATAAAATTATTGTCTAGCTAAGGTGGATTTCGTATATATATGAAATTACTTGTTATGGAATTTTTTGAAGTTCTATATTTGCCAGACGCACGTGCGAGGTGTCAAAAGACGCGTCTCCGCGCGGGCTAGCGAGCTATGAAATCACTGAAACTATATGCGATACAAAAATTTTGAGTTTTGGTCAAAAAACTGGTTTTTTGACTGAAAAATATGAAAAAACCTGGAATAACCACTACCAAACAGGACTCGGGGTGGCTGAGCGCGCACCGGAATACAGGTAAGGCAGGTAGGTATCTATTGAAACTACTATTAACGATGGTTCGGATAAGAATTTTGAGATAAAATTAGTTTTTGAAAATTCCTTCAAAAAATCTCACAAAAATTGCTAAGTCAATATACGAAAAAAAAAAATTTTTCGCGCTTTTGTCAATTTTTATTAGTCAAACAGTTGTACGGAACCTATTTAATATTG